>CAUDMG010001730.1:217500-257500 GCA_958450375.1 Homarus gammarus | reverse complement strand
AGTAATTCCCTCACAGATGGTGTTATATGAGTGAGGTGTGGTTCCAGGCCTTCCTATTGTAGACGGATTAACACATCGCTGGTTGTTGGGTTTCAGGGGCCGTTATAACTGGGTACCTGGGACCTCACTGTGTGAAGGTCAACTTGGGTGCCACTGTTACTGTTGAGTTGTTCTCACTGACTTAAGCACTGTTCACCACTGTTCACCTCTGTTTAACGCTGGTTCCATTCCTTTCCTAAATGAAATAGTAAATTCTGGCGAGAATATGTTGATATTCTCTGTGGGGAGGAGGGTTCAGGGGAGGGGGTTGGTATGGGCCAACATAACAGTTGACCTGGCTGCTTCCAGAGGAGCGCCAGGTACATCTTGACCCTTCGGTGGTCAAGGATGTAGTGTGTGTGTGTGTGTGTGTGTGTGTGTGTGTGTCTGTCCGTGTGTGTGTCTGTCTTTGTGTGTTTGTGTGTGTCTGTCTGTGTGTGTGTGTGTGTGTGTGTGTGTGTGTGTGTGTCTGTCTGTCTGTGTGTTTGTGTGTGTGTGTCTGTCTGTCTGTGTGTGTGTCTGTCTGTCTGTCTGTGTGTGTGTGTGTGTGCTTACGTGCTTGAGTGTAAATTTTTTTGGCTTCACAACTTTGCTTTGGTTTCTAAACCAAACGCCTCAAGGATATACTTAAACCATTAAACTTCTTTTCCCACGAATAGTTACTAGTTTTTGTCACTTGTTTACGCCCCAATCTTTTTAACATGAACTTAATTTATTCCTCCTCAACATTCCAAATATAAATGCCTCCAGGTCCTTATTTGATGAGCCTTTCGGGCACCATAAAGCGAATATATTAAGTGTAACATTGCGGAAACCGGCTGACACGATTTTCTTGGACGTTGGGTACATAGTGAGTCTTAATGGAAAGAAACTCATCATAATGTAACGGACGGTTAGCCTCGCCTCTTACAAACTAACGCCGTTCCCCAACAAAACCAATAAGTAGGAGAAAATGAAGAAGTCTAACATCAGTTCATTCATTTATCACTGAGACGTAATGACAATTGATTTTTGTGGCAGGGTGGCGGAGAGGGGAGAGGATGTGGTCGAAGGAGTCATCCATCACCGCCCCTCTCCCTCTGTCAGCTACACCCTAAACTGTCTCGGTCTTTATTTTAGCTCTGCATCTTACTTCCTACTCATTAACACCTTACTCTCATTGTTAAGTATAACTAATGTAGGACTTGTTTTATTTGCACATCATAACATAAGAGATGAACACGTTCATCCCCTACAGGTAAACTACAAAAATAGCACGTAATAGTACATTAGATGTTGAATATAAATTACGCTTGCGTTCCAATACTATCAAATGCCCTAAAAATGAACGCTCGTAACTTTTATCATTTAAACAAGAATAACAATAATTAAATAACTCTTATCAATTAATATTTTACCGATGATGAGGCTCCCGGTGACCCACGTGGCCCCTGTCAAGATTAAGACGTCTACTACGTTCAATTTATGTTGTGTTTAATTAAATTTATTTTTCCAACTTATGCAGCACATAAGTCAAGGGAAGGTTAGAGGAAACAGCTCAACAGTCAATTCTGTAATGACGAATTATAAAGTAAAAATGAGGAAAGGTTTTTGTTTATAGAAAAAACAAAAACAAGAAGATATATAATTTTTTAACTAAAAAAACAAAAATGGTCCTCGCAAAATTAAGAGTATATACTGTATATAATATCTTTAACGTACAACAAACGTGGCATTAAAGCTGTAACAATCCACTCACTGTGACTGTTTTACAATATGAATAGACAAAACAGCTTATACAGATTTACGACACCAAAATAAAACGAACGCTGGTCAAGAGACACTTTGATATATTAAAAGGACCAAATGTAACTGTAGATTAATGGTGAATGTAAAGCACAGGTGAATTTATATAAGAAATGTAGGTGTAGCATTCTGTCTACTAATAAAACTGTAGCACACACACACACACACACACACACACACACACACGCGTTACCTTCCTTCATCTAATAGAACATTCATCTCCATATCCACGATTCTACATTTGACTCTCAGTATTCATCTCCGTCTTTCTTGTCTACTCTTAATGCATGGCGTGTTTACCTCTGTACCTGACCCCCCGTCGTTTACATCTTCTCTTACAAGCGGTTAGTTTACGACAATCACCTTGAATGTACGGGCTGGATCCCGCCTCTACGTAGTAATCCTCGCATAATCAGATTCTACTCTTCACTCAGTTTATTGCTTTCTTCTGGTGTAGTTTTATTTGCCTACATCAATTTCCCTTCCTTATTGTGTCTATACATGTTTTTTTATGTATTTTGCCCATTTCCTTGCATTACATTATTTTTTTTATTTCATAATAATTCGTTTCACTTAGACTTTTTTTTGCCTACCCTTCTTTATTTTATTTATTCTGTTGTACAATCTAAAAAATGATAATAATGATTTGTGGTGTGGAAAGACAATCACTTACTCTCTATGTTATGATGCCAGGTCTCTCCTTACTTCTACCCTCCCTCCCTCCTTTCCTGCCTAATTCTTTTATTCACAGCTCTACAGTACAATCAACTAGAAAATATCAAAACAAAAGAAAAATCTGCCTTCACATCCATAATTCAGGCATTGTCGGGCTAAGGTTTCCTCGACATTAGATTTTAATTTTTCATTACGCAACACTTCCCCGCGTAATGTTTACTCCTTGATAACTATGAGGGATAACGCCCACAGGTGTCTTGTACGCTGCGTCGTTACTGTACATTCTTCCTTTAAATCAGGGTTTTGGTTCAGTACTATATTCAGTCATATATCTGACCCAGCTTGGAGAAGGTCGTGCCGATCGTGCTCCCGCTAGAGACCAAGGAAAATGGCCGCTTTGGATCGTTGTGTCGTGGGGGAAGAGGAGGGGAGTGTGGGGAAAGACGACCTCCTTGCCACGCTGTTAAGGCAGCTAGGGCAGTTGAGGAGTGAGGTTGACACTCTAAAGGGGGAAAATGAAGCCCTCAGGACGGAACTCCTTCAGGTAGGTGTCCTGCCTAGCAGGACACCTGCGAAGGAGGAGCAGGCGTGGAGAGTGGTTGTCTCCAAGGGGACTAGGGTCAGGCTTAGGAAAGCTGACCAGGGTGTGGAGTGCAGTAACCCTTACCAGGTGCTGCAGGAAGCTGGAGAGGAAGAGAAGAGGCAGGACGGTATGGATCAAGGAGAGGAAAGGGCAGTTGTACAAACCCTGCCCACAGGTAAGGTCGTGGTAGTTGGTGACAGCCAGGTGAGGTTTATGGAGAGGGCTTTTTGTGCGAGAGATAGGAAACGTAGGACTAGGGTGTGTTTTCCTGGGGCTGGAATAGGGCATGTAGCCGAGAGGTTAGACAGAGTTTTGTCAGGGGAGGGTACCAATCCAGTAGTGTGTCTTAGTGTGGGAGGAAACGACATAGGTAAGGTTAGGAGTGAGGAACTTTTCAAGAGGTATAGGGAGGCGCTGGGGAAGATTAGAGATAGGGGAGGGATCCCGATAGTATGTGGTGTCTTGCCTAGAAGAGGGGTTGGTCGTGAATGGCTGTCCAGGGCAATTGCTATTAATTGCCGACTGGAAAATCATTGTGCAAACAATGGTTGGGCATTCATTGATGACTGGCAACGATTTTATGGCAACGACTACCTGTACTGTCGCGACGGAGTACACTTGTCTCGTGAGGGGGTAAAGACGTTGTCTGCATCCCTGGAGCGTGAAATTGTCACTCCGAAGGGGGGGTTTCGCCAGTAGAGAGGGGTCGGGGAAAATGGGAGTCAAAAAACAAGCAGGTCCTGGGAAGTAGTGAAACAGAAGTAGATAATGCTGAAAATATATATATATTTCATTAGCCCAATAAACGCGCGGACTTCTACGTACAATCAACGCCTCAATCCGCCAGGATTCGAACCCACGGCCCACGAGCCCATGACTGTGACAGAGGAACGCTAACCCCTAGATCACCAGCGGTTAGCGTTCCCCGGTCACAGTCATGGGCTCGTGGGCCGTGGGTTCGAATCCTGGCGGGTTGAGGTGTTGATTGTATATATATATATATATATATATATATATATATATATATATATATATATATATATATATACCCAGTTTGTTGTCAATATACTTAATAATCATATCTTATTATATAACTATTTCACACTTGCTGCCACACAACCAGTAACAGACTTAGTGCTGGGGTAATGACTGTTTAGTATCGTTGTCTAATATTTATCTCTCTATTTTTCAGGTACGGAATGTTGGCTTCAAAGGGAACTGGTAAAGTAATATAGTATTTCTCCCTTCATCAGCTTTCATTATGTCCTGTCTCAGTCACTGTACCTATATAGCTTTCCTTAATCAATGAGTTACGGATTGGTGAAGTTAAATGTAGGATGAAATTACAGTTTGAGTTTATCCATGAACGTAATACTTTGTTCTCTCATTTGAAATTATTGATTTTTTTTCAACTTATCTTCCTGCTACGTCCTACACTGTTGCAGTACATAAAGCATAAGAAAAATTTTTGTTTCAAATATAAAATTGCTTTGTAAAAGTATTTAGTATTTTAATTTTTCATTAAGTCATTCGTTGAGTGTTGGTAAAAGTGTTCTTCAAATATAAAAAAAAATAGGTTTATAAATTCGAGAAGTTATCACGTAAAACTTTTTGGTGTTCTCCGAAATTATATTAAGTTTCGGTAACTCTCCTTTCTGGAAGAAATAACAAAGCTTTTTCTTTTTAGCGGAAACTGTATCAGAGCAACGAGAATTGTCTAGTTGTTTTGTTGTTCTAGTATATATATATATATATATATATATATATATATATATATATATATATATATGTATATAGTATATATATACGGATATAACTGTATATATATATATATATATATATATATATATATATATATATATATATATATATATATATATATATATATATATATATATATATGTATATACGACTGAGATATATATAGATACATAAAGGGCAGCCTTAAAGTTGAGTCATTTCCTCCAACCTAAATCAGCAATATTGAAATTTGGATTATTTGTCAAGAGTGTGTCAGGTGTAGGTGGTAGCATCTGGCAGCTTTCGGGCTGAATGGCGCATAGCGCTTGTTTGCGTCGCAGTTATCGTCCTTACACATACCCGGCTTAGCGGCTAGCCGCCATTGGTGACGGAAGGAAGTCCCTAAAGAACTGAGTCCCAATATTTAGCAAAACAGAAAACGACCATTGACAGCCAGGCGGCGCGAGTCTGGCAGCATAAACAACTCGGTATTATGGAACTCAGTGATTCCTCCAACCCTGGACCAACAGTAACCTAGCCTTACTCAACCAACCTTAACCTAACCTTACTCAACTAACCTTAACCTAACCTTACTCAACTAACCTTAACCTAGCCTTACTCAACCAACCTTAACCTAGCCTTACTCAACCAACCTTAACCTAACCTTACTCAACTAACCTTAACCTAGCCTTACTCAACCAACCTTAACCTAGCCTTACTCAACCAACCTTAACCTAGCCTTACTCAACCACCCTTAACCTAGCCTTACTCAACCAACCTTAACCTAGCCTTACGCAACCAACCTTAACCTACTCCTAACTCAATATAATTTAATCTAACTTAACTTGACCCTAAGTTAACTTAAATTAGCACAACATAACTTGACCTAAACTAACTTACCCTAACTTAATTTAATCCTAACCAAACCCCTAACCAAACCCCTAACCAAACTTTACATAATATGTTTTAAGCTTTCCCTAATCCAGGCTAACTTAACCAGCCCTTCACCAAACCTAACTTTACTTTATATAACCCGACCTAACTTGACCTAGCGACCTAACATTACCTATCCCTAACCCAATCTAACTTAACTCAAGCTACCCTTAACGCATAATAACTTAACCTAACGTAAACTGACCTAACTCAACCAACCAACGTAACCTAGCTTAACTTATCCCTAACATAACCAAATTTACCTAATTTGATTGATCATTGTAACTTACCTAACAAACTAGTCCCAGTAATTTAGCCTAACTAAACTCATTTAAATTAATTTAACCTACCTTAACATCACTTAACCTTACTTAATTTAACCTTATCTATCCTTAATGCAACCAAACTTAGTCTAAGTTAATCTAACCTAACCTACGCCAGAACCATACTAACTTAACTGCGGCTGAGTGGATGCATTGCTCGAATCCTTTACAAACCATTGTTGGTCCTCATTCAGAGCCCCACCCCCCCTCCCCCAGATCACCCATATGTGAATTCGTAACTATCTTTACAGTTGAGGAAAGTGAAAAGGGTCGAGTGCAGTTCCGACCACGCTAACTCCCTGTGTACCGAGAAATGTGTACTATATCCACACTGACTCGCATGAGCCGTCAGGTCTATGGGACCTACTCTTACTTTCCCCCCAAGCCTTACCAAACATAACTTAACATAACATACTTCTAATCCAACCAAACTTTATTTAGCCTAGTCTATCTAACCCAAACCTAACCTAGTTTAATACTACCTAACGTAACCCTCCTCAACCAATCTGAACCATATGCCTAATTCGATCTAACCTAATTAAATGTAACCAAACTTAAACTAAGTTATCTTAACCTAATCAAACTTGCCCCTACACAATTTACTCTCCTTAAACCTAACCAAAATAAACATAACCTAACCAATCTACAGTTTGACATGAAAAATCAAGTGTCTTTCTTAATTTGGATGCTGATCCGTTTACGACACCGAAGTGCAACCAAACACATACACCCCACCTCCCCTTCCCGTGTACAGCCACCAGCGACACCCAAACACTTACACGTGTCCCAAATGCATAATCATATACACTCGTACACAGTAAGTAGAACAGATTTAAAACAAGCAAATACAGTCACATGAAAGCTGCACCAAAAGACATTAAATAGGATCGTGTTACAGGCGCTCGTGCATACAAAGCGTACATGCACACCACGAACAAACATACACAACCCACACCCATGTATAAAAGTACCAACACACACATTCGCACTTACGAGTATATATATATATATATATATATATATATATATATATATATATATATATATATATATATACATATATATATATATATATAGGGTGTCCCATAGGTTTCCATACAACGTATCACCAACGCCATTACAAGCATTACTCCAGCTGTGCTTGAACGTGTTCTTCAGTAGTGGAGGACACGCATTGAAGAGTGTTTTCAACAGAATGGTAGTCATGTAGAGCATATTATATAAATAAAAATGGATTTTCATATAAAATTTATTTTTCCTATGTATGGGACACCCTGTATATATATATATATATATATATATATATATATATATATATATATATATATATATATATATATATATATATATATATATATATATATATATATGCAAGTAAATCACTGTAGGTGCGCGTGATCTAGGTATATGCTGATAACCACCAGGAAAGAAGAAAACACGAAGTTCCCAAGCGCTTTCGTGTAATTCACATCTTCAGGGGTGAGTACAGACTAGATGTCTGTACTCACCCCTGAAGATGTGAATTACACGAAAGCGCTTGGGAACTTCGTGTTTTCTTCTTTCCTGGTGGTTATCAGCATATATATATATATATATATATATATATATATATATATATATATATATATATATATATATATATATACGCACAATAACACCGTCACACATACGAGTACATATAAAATCACACGCGCGCACGTATATAAACACATAAACACTCACATACGTCCACACTCTTATTCAAACACCTAAACGCACACTCATCTCTGCACACGCAGAAAAATTTGTACACACACACACACACACACACACACATACGCACACACACACACACACACACACACACACACACACACACACACACACACAGGGAAAGTGTTTAATTGGACATAATCCTGTTGTTAACAACTATCACACTCTTAATTGCCTTGTTACTCTCGCCTGTGACTAAGTGAGGCCAATTTTATATGACCGTGCTCATGAATGAGAGCTTTACCCGAATTAATTCTCGACGCTGGAGCACAATGCAACACCCTTGTTAATTAGGGTCAGTTCAGCAAGTTTAATGTTTGGTAATTTGTCACAATAAAGATGGATAAATTACAAAGGCATAAACCTGCCTTGGTTTATATCACTTCCAAAGCTGCTGCTGCTGTTATTATTATTATTATTATTATTATTATTATTATTATTAAAGTGTCGCTAATATCACTTATAAAATGTGTTCTTGCATAAAGCTCCAGATACTTTTTTATCATAGGAGAAATAAGACGAGCGGGTGTTAGTTTGATCACTTGTCGTGGTTTTTGAATATACAGTACAGTAAATACCATTGGAACATTTCTACCAGTTACCTTTTTTTTCTTTCGGAAATTCGACCTGAGGTGTCATATAAGTGAATATAATCAGCACACACCTAATTAACCCAATATAATCTGACCTAAACTAACCTGATAATGGTAAAGTTACCTTGAGATAACGAAGGACTTATTTAATGGAATATTGTCAGTTTTATTTCATATGCACATGGATAGTAACGGTGTCCCTATTTCACAGACCCCCAGTTTGTTTTAAGGCTTAATCAAAGGACTGTCGCGAGAATGTGTGACTGACTGAGTTAAGCCGCACCTAAAACCAAAAATATCCTCACTCGGAGAAGAAAAAATAAATAAAGTTAAGAAAGGAAAGAGAGGGGATTTAGGCTGACTAAATCCAGGCAGACATAAGAACTCGATTATCGCAGTAACTTTGATCAAGAAATTGAATTGCCTCAGGCTACTGATTTCAAGGTTCTTTAAAGTTATTTGGTTAACTGCTGAAAGAATGATGAAAAAAAAACCCTATAGATTTACTGTTCCATCTTCGTTGCTCTTTTCTGAAGGTCAATTATATCAGGTTATATTAGAGAAAATAGGGTTTGATTTTTGTTGACGTTGCCAAAGTTTGTCATTACATAAAAGTTCATAGAAAAAGTTAAAATATGCTGAAAGTGAACTCTCAGTAAAAATCATATGTAGAGTTAGGGTAAAATTTTCTCTCTCTCCCAAACTGAAGGAGTATCGACTCCAAGCGAGATAAAGCAACAAACCCGCACCAGATGACAGTTCGAAGACTCATTCCCGTGGCTCAGTTTCACCAAGGGAAGCGAACTGTTGTCCGTGATTGTACAGTCAGCTAAATATGCACCGACCCCACCCTGGGTCGCATGCTCTCAATTTTACTTGGCAATACTTGGTAAAGGAAGGCTGTATGTAAAGTTGATTGTGATTGGTGGGTCTGTTTTCGGCTGTATTACTGCCATGAAAAATATTAAACAAACCAAAGGTAAAAATTTTATAATAATAAACTATTCATTGTTATTTAAGGTCATGAGAAGTTTCCAAATTTTCGTATATTTTCTTAAATAATGAAGAAAATTTGATGTGAGAATCTTGTGGCAGCCGTGGTTGTAGTTGAGTTGCCAATTCATTAATATAATTTTCTTCATTATTTAAGCAAATATACGAAAATTTGGAAACTTCTCATGACCTTAAATAACAATGAATAGTTTATTATAATAAAAATTTTACCTTTGGTTTGTATAATATTTATCATGACAGTGATACAGCCGAAAACATGTAAGTCCTTTAAGTTACTGTGCCTGCTTATATTAGTATGTACATCTAAGTTATATAATGTACGTAGGCGTGTGCTGTTTTGTATATATGTAAGTTCTCCTGATTTTATGTAAGTTCTCTGATGTATAGTACATGAGTTTATTTTTGTAAGTATATGTCAGTGCCATGATGCAAGTGTGTGAGTGCATTACGTGTACACAGAAAAAAACATAATAAAAAGGGGTAGCTTTTGACCCCTTTAGAACTTGGGTTATGAGATATGGATGTCCAACAATCGTAGAAATTTTTAAACAAGAGAAACAAACTAACAGTCTGGCTGGTGACAATCATAGATGGATCTGAACAAAAGCCACAAACAGTAATCTCAAGCTTCGCCCGGGTGTTTTCAAGAAGCTTAACATGGACATAAATACATAAGCTTAATGATGTTTCCCTGATGTGTCTTAAGTGTGTTCATCACATGTGTTTGTAATGTAAGAGATTGTGTTGGTGTCTCCTGGGACAACACACCTTTATAACAGTAATTGCTCTTAGGCTCTATCTTAAATTATCTCTCACATTATGACCTAAGATTCAATGGTCTTTGTGTCCATATTCTCAGTAGTGGATTTTGTTCATTTTAATATTAATATTATTATTATTATTATTATCATTATTATTATTATTATTATTATTATTATTATTTGTAGTAGTAGTAGTAGAAGTAGTAGTAGTAGTTTTAGTAGTAGTAGTAGTAGTAGTAGTAGTACCACATGTGCGTTGTTATGTACACTCGCAGACGTACACACGGATGCACCACCAACTTAATTATTGCAATCCTTGGCAAGAAAGTGCGCCGACTAATAATCTGTTAATTAGTTACGACGTTTCATCAGAGAGACACATAAATACACATGTGTACCTGAGTCATGTATTCACTAACAATACAAATGGACTTAAAATTACAAAGAAAAAACCCAGTCATTGTAAAGACTGAAAGAAGTAAACATAATTTAAGTAATTCTACCTTAAAATATTATTTACAATGGGTTGCCTTAGACATTTTTTTGCAGTGTATTAAAAATGAGAGATGACTATGGCGCTGCAGGTGAAGATAGTGACACCAATGGGAACGCTAGGTATTGCGTGATGTACATTCAGTCACCTGCATTGGTGGCACGTTTTGTGAGACGTGGTAGCCTTGTGTTTGTTTGCATCGTATTAAAACACCCGGAATGGCCCAAAGGAACCACGCACTAGTAGCCAGAACTAAGGATGCTCGATAAACATTCCACAGTAGCCACATATCACAAAACCACCATTCACTGTACCAGGTCTATGTGCAGGTGAATGTACGTACACCCACTAAAAAATTATTCGGCACCCATACGGCGTGATACAATATGACACGGGTGCCGAATAATTTTTGGGTGAGTGTACATTCATATTGCTGCAGTCTTCTTCCCGCAACACAACGGTTGCTCGCACCAGTAGGAACACCTTAGAATATCCTTATTAAGAAACGGCATTTAAGAGTCTTATCTTGAGAGAGAGAGAGAGAGAGAGAGAGAGAGAGAGAGAGAGAGAGACACGAATTTATACTAGTCATCTCGGTGAAATCTTCTTTTAAAGGTTGCCATTATAAGTATGTTAGCTGGGTTTTTTTCTAAGTCAACGAGGAACATAAGGCGTTCTGATATAATCCATCGCAGGGGATTAAGGGCTAAAATTTTAATGAGTAATGACTTCAACGTTATCGTTTACAGGTTTGACTTGCGTTAACAACCAAACACAGGCTCTGACAGCTGATCCCGTCTGACAATTTTTTTTTTTATTTATGAACTTCACTCTCGCTTACTCAGCAATAACAGGGATCCTTAGAATCCATAATTCAGCATAACTGTAGTTTGTCTTTCAAAATCATATCCCTACAGACTCACGATACACAACACTCATATACTCGACTCCCCTCAGAGTTTGGTGTAAATCACTCGCTCCAAACGGTGTCTTTACGATTTTTTGCAAGATAATATGACACAGTGGATGGAGGATTTTGACAACCCTACAGAAACAACAGGAGTCGCAGTGTCACATTTGTAAATTCATCTGACCCTCGGTAAAGATTTTTTTTTTGAGCGAGTGTACTGTATATTAACGAGTGATAGTGTTCGTAACTAGCTCATAAGATAATAAGTCCCACTCAACATCTGGACTTAGTAACATTTTGTGGGTGTATTACAGTAACCATGGTTGAGGAGGAACATTTTGACTAACATAATTAATGAACCTGCCTTTGAAGGAACATTTACAGCGGCAGGTATATAAATATCACTCAAAAGTTATTCAGATAACCCTAACTATTCATAAAGAAGAAATAATGTTACACATATTATTGACGCGTTGTTTGTGTCAGCGCTTGTCTGGTTTAGTCAGTATAACTCTACAACCATAATAGGTAAATCGTATTTATAGTGTTTATGTACCACGGAAACTACTGCATGGATTTCAATGAAACTTTCCACAAAACTTGGACCGTGTAAGGGATGTTAACATGCCTGTGGAAAACTGAGCCCCATATGCCACATCCCTAAACGCTCCTCCACTCCTAAAAATAAACAAATCAATTAATATCACCAAATTTTCACGAAATTGGATATATTAGTTACGTGCTCTTCCAAAATTCTCGATTTTGCGGCGGTGTAAGCGACACTCACTCGGGCTTGATCATGGAGAACAAAGGCCAGTGAACACGCCTGTGGCCATATCTCCAAATCGTGATCTTGGCGCTTAAGCCAATCCCATTCTAGGCGCCTCAATTGTCGCTGTCCCATTCTACTGTATCATAGCGGCTGCGGTGCCATGTATTTCTTTAAAACAAATAAAATGGATAAATAATATCTAACGTAATCTACTTAAACTTACATAACTTTCCTAAGATAATAGTATACTAACATTGGTAAGTTAGGTTAAGTTAGGTTAGGTTAATTATTCCCATTTTGAAGTCTGTTTTGTACGATATTCCCTAAGAATTAGTGAGAAAAAAATAATTGCTGTTTTAATTTGCAGAAAAAAAGAGGATATTATTGTATTTTGCAATTAAGTTAGTCTCAATGTTTTATATTTAAAGATAATAATATATAGTTTGTAAAGGTGACCAGACAGGTGTTGAAGTGATAATTAGTACCTGGTGGGTTATATCTCACCCCCTGACAGGATGCTGGTCCACCCACTTATGCTTCTACCTTGGCCAGCTCATCTTATAGTGTACTGTATGGGATTACTGCTGCATTTGTGAGGTGTACATAGAGAGAAACCTAGACCTTCTTTCTGGCAGGGAATCGAACCCAGAACCATTCCGGTAGTACCCGAACAGTTGGCTACCACTGAGGTATAGAGTACTTTTACAACAACAACAACAACAACTATTTTTTCCCTCCATCCTCCCCATATACTGTAGCCACACCTTCGCCGCCATTTTATTATCTTAAAATTAAATATCCTAATACATAAGTAGCTATCCTAGCTGTGTTGAGTTAGTGGAGCCGCAGATCTATGTGGCATTCAGTGACTGTTGCCTCCTAGTCAATATCTGCGACTTTTGTCGGCCTTGGGGTTGATGCTCTCGCTCCCCCGAGGAAAAGCAATGCAGACCTAAGCAGAGAGAAGGACAGTCGACATCTGAACCAGGCTGTAACGTAGCTTCTGAGCAGATGCTTCCGTTCGGATAACACCTCCGCGAGTCTGGCATAGAAACATCTTGCACTTGGTCCCATCCCACCAGTGGTTGAGAATTCCAGAGGAGTGAAGCTGCCTTCATTCACATTCTGAGTTTTCTCCGCTACGCCTTATTGTTATCGTTCTCGTTCCTCTTGTGTGCAGCCTCGAGAGTCAGGTTATGGTGACATGCGACCATGGGGTCGAATCTCCTGATGTCAAAGAAGGCTAGGTGTCCCCATGTCCAGAATCCTCTAGCATTGACGTCTACACGGGCTTCGTTGGATGTGTTGGAAGTCCTGTGATGGCGATTCGCACCGTCCAATGGAAGGAGGGTCGGTTCCACCGTAACTTCATGGCAGATTTCCTTCAGCATATTTGCTGTGAGATCCCTTACTTCGTCATGCCTCATGCCTGGTTGATTTCGTAGGATGAGCCTCATACACATTGGATGGGCAAACCTTCTACTGGCCAACCATACCTTAAAGCAATGGCATTTGCTGCTACTACTACTACTACTACTACTACTACTACTACTACTACTACTACTACTACTACTACTACTAAGACCAATACTAATACTAATAGTAATACTAATACTAATACCATTACTACTACTACAACTACTACTTTTTTTTTTTTACGTGGTCTCCAGCCTCCCCCAATAGCCACACCTTCGCCACCATTTTATTACCTTAATATTAAATATCCTAATACATAAGTAGCTATCCTATCTGTGTTGAATTAGTTGAGCCGCAGATCTATGCGGCATTCAGTGACAGTAGCCTCATAGTCAATATCTGCAGCAGTTGTCGGAGTTGGGGCAGAAGCTCTCGTTCCCCTGAGGCAGAGCAAAGCCGACCGAAGGAGAGAGAAAGACAGTCGACATCTCATCCAGGCTGTAACGTAACTTCTGGGCTGCTGCTTCTGTTCGGAGATCACCTCCGCGAGTCTGGCGTAGAAACATCTTGCACTTGGTCCCATCCCACCAGAGGTTGTGAACACTAGAGGAGTGAAGCTGCCTTGATCAACGTTTTGAATTCTCTCCCCATATGCCCTTCTCTTGTCGTTCTCGTTCCTCCTATGTGCAGCATCGAGAGCTAGGTTACGGTGACATGCGGCCATGGGATCAAAAATCCTGATGTCGAAGAAAGCTTGCTGTCCCCGCGTCCAGAATCCTCGAGCACTGACGTCCACACGGGCTTCGTTAGATGTGTTTGAAGTCTACTACTACTACTACTACTACTACTACTACTACTACTACTACTACTTCTAATAATAATAATAATAATAATAATAATATTAAATTCCAGATGAGAAAAGAAACCGAAACATGGAAATGCGCGGTAAGAAAAAAAAAAGACAAATTTAAACAAACTTGTGAAATGGTGTGATCCTTGCCCAAGACTCACAGTACGAGCGAAGCAACATACGCCAGCACCAGAGTCCTAAAGTCTCTTAAATCCTTATATAAAGAGGCTTTGCTGGTTGGTAATTCTATGAGACGTCCTGTCTATCTTTTGGTAACTTAGAACGTGTGTTACGGTCCTTTGGCGAGTGTGTACTTACATCACAAGAGTGAGGAAATGTTTCCTGGAATTATCTTGTGCAGTTATATCAGCCAAAATGTCCTCCGAAGCACGATCTTAACTTTCCTTCTTACATCTTAGGGTTAGTTTAGGTAATGTTAGTTTATGTTTGAGGTAAGTCAGGTAAGATTACATTAGAATACGATGAATTTGGGTAAGGTTTGGTTAGGTTAGGTTAGCTAATGTTGAATTTGGTTAGGTTAGTTAAGGTTTAGCTAGATTACTTTAGGGGTAAATGTGGTCAAGTTGAATTAGGTTAGGTACAATAGGTTAGGTTAGGTAAGGTTAGGTTCAGTAAGGATTCGAGTACTTGAGGTGTGTGGGTTCAAGAAAATAGCAGGGATAAATAAAAAGTAAGGATGGCAGGATGAGAGGATGGAAGGCTGGGTGGATGGTAGGATGAGAGGATAGTAAAATGAGAGGATGGTAGAATGAGAGGAAGGTAAATTGAGAGGATGGCAGGATGAGAGGATGGTAGAATCAGAGGATGGTAGAATGAGAGAATGGTAGAGTGAGAGAATGGTAGAATGAGAGGATGGTAGGATGAGAGGATGGTAGGGTCAGAGGATGGTAGGATGAGTGGAAGGTAGAGTGAGAGGATGGTAAGATGAGAGGATGGTAGGGTCAGAGGATGGTAGGATGAGTGGAAGGTAGAGTGAGAGGATGGTAGGATGAGAGGATGGTAAGATGAGAGGAAGATGTGATGAGAGGATGGTAGGATGATGGGGTGGTGGGATGATAGGATGGTAGAGTGAGAGGATGGTGAGTTGAGAGGATTTTTAAGATGAGAGGATGGTAGAGTGGCATGATGATAGGATGAGAGGATGGTGGAATGATAGGATGGTAGGATGAGAGGATGGTAGGACCAGAGGATGGTAGGATGAGAGGATGGTAGGATGGTAGGATGAGAGGATAGTAGGATGAGAAGATGGTAGGATGAGAGGATGGTAGGATGAGAGGGTGCTGAGAGGAGAGGCTGGTAGGATGGTAGGATGAGAGGATGCTAGGGTGAGAGGATGGTAGGATAAGAGGAAGGTAGGGTGAGAGGATGGTAGGATGCGAGGTTGGTAGGATGAGAGGATGGTAGAGTGAGAGGACGGTAGGGTGAGAGGATGGTAGGATGAGAGGATGGTGGGATGAGAGAATAGCAGGGTGATAGGATGGTGGGATGATAGGATAGTAGAGTGAGAGGATGGTAGGAGGAGATGATGGTCGGACGAGAGAATTGAAGGATGATAGAATGGAAGGATGAAAGGATGGTAGGATGAGAGGATAAGTTAAAAGAGAAATTGGGAGATTTTTTTTTTATACACACTAAACGTATTAGAGGAGGGACAAACAGCACTACTAGGTTTAATGAGTGAGAGATTGAATTGTGCCACAGGAAAAAGAGACAAACGAAAAATAATGAAAGTGTGGGAATGAGATTGGCTGTAGGGAAGGTCAAAGTATTAAGACATCGTACGTGAACAGAACCACCGCTGAAGCGTGATGGATGGAAAGTGAAGAAAAAATCCAATAGAATCAAAGCAAAGAGTGCAGCCGGAGTACCAATAGAGTGGCAAAGAGTGCAGCCGGGGTAGCAATGGTGTGGCAAAGAGTGCAGCCGGGGTAGCAATGGTGTGGCAAAGAGTGCAGCCGGGGTACCAATGGAGTGGCAAAGAGTTCAGCCGGGGGTACCAAGGAGTGGCAAAGAGTGCAGCCGGGGTACAAATGGAGTGGCAAAGAGTGCAGCCGGGGTATCAATGGAGTGGCAAAGATGATATATAAAAGTGATGAAATGAAAGTGAACATATATAAAGGAATAATTTCGCTAAGTGCAGGGAATGTGAATGGTATAGAGTTATTGTTGATATACTCATAGCAACATGAAAGACTATATTCAGGGAAGTGCAATGTGAATTCAGAAAAGGAAAAGGGTGTGTGGATGTAAGATATATAAGTAAAAAGTTTTTGTGAACCAAGAAAAAAAATGTCTGCGGAATTTAATGGTCCTAAAAATTCGTGTGATAAAGTAGATTGAAAAAACTGAAAATGTAAGAGGTAAAGGTGAAACTATTGATTGTTCTGCCGAGTTGTTTCAGGGAGAGTGAAATGTGTGTTAAAGAGATTGTCAGGAAACTAAAAACTGGATTCCATTAAAAATAGTAGTACTTCGTCAGTGATGTACAATTTTGCTATAAATGTTTACAATTTTCAAGGATGGGACAGAAAGACATATTTACACACGAGTGATGATGAGAGGAGTAAGTTTAGTGAATATTAGGATAGAATACACATAAAAGGTGAGTCAGCTGCTGTTTCCACATGATATTGTTCTAGTAGACGTTTAAAAAGGTTACGAATGCTATTGAGTGAGTAATTAATTGATCGAGATAAACATTGGTGATAAGAAGAAACTATCATCTTAGAGATAGAATGGAGGAGGTGGAGTGATTTAAATAGGTGAAAGTGGGTGTGCCAGGAAAAGGAACATTAAGAGAGGAATTAAACATCAGAATGGTGGAAAAGATAAACAACACTTGAAAATGTCCGGGCGATTATACTGTCACTCCTTTTTTACTGCATGGGTGTGATTTATAGACTTTAAATGTAAGGGCAGGGAGCAATTAGAGGCGTCAGAAAGTATGCAGCTTTAGATTTAGAGCGATATGTGGGTAAATGGAACAGCGAGACTAATAAATACTGAAATAAGATGTGAATTGAAAGAACTGACTGACAGATAGTGAATCAGAATTAGCTCTGGTGGTATGACATTTTGAGAGAATGGGGAGTGAAAGATTTGTAAAAAGAATGTGCGGTTCAGAGGGAATGGAAGGATTAAGTGGAAAAGGCACTAGAAGTAAGGAAGATGGACAAACGGGAATTAGCAGGATGCAAAGAGAACATGGTGTCGAATAATTTCTGAAGAAGGACTTGCTGATGGTGGTTATTGATGTCTTGTGCGCAGTGAGAAGAAAACCATATAGACATTTGAGAACTTGATGTAGCATGGGACTACATTACATGTATATGTACATTTGCGGGCAAAATTTCCAGAACACCTGGCAATATTTAGCATCTACTTTTGAGTCATATATTTTGATTGGTTTAAGTCAAATAACGCTTCTTTTCATACCACAAAATGGAAAAATATACACTTCTGAATATAAAGAAAAATCAGAAAATACGCTTAAATTCCAATCCCCCTCACCCAATGATTCGCAAGTACTTGCAATACATGCCAGATACTGCCAAGTGTCCAGACATTTTTGTCCGCAACTGTACATTATATATATTACATATCATTTATTATTATATCAACAGTGAAAGAGCAATTCATACTCACAGAGAAGGATGCTGATATAGACAGGTAAGTTAGTTTATAGCGAGGGTGCCGTTTGAAAGGTGACTTATTAAAAGAGTGAGATACTATTTTGTCGAAGTAAATGAGACCAATCTAAGTGTCTAGAAAAAAAAAATAGAAAATCGAAAAAAGGTAAACTGAAAATAAAGTGCATATACTGTAAACCCATAACAAATGAAAAGGTAATTGGAAATATATATTTAAGTCTCCACCACTACTGATATACACAAATATAAAATAATTTCTGACTGAATTTTCGAGGAGAGACAGACGGGCAGGTACATAGGTAGTCTAGGGAGAGAACAACATTTAAGTCCAGAGGAACGAACTCCTTGACCACAGTCGAGAATAATTATTGGTCACTTTAAATGGAAATCCATCTTTGCGCAATTCTAATGCTAGTTATCGTAGTGTGGGGAGGTTGTGACACCTGGTACCGTGGTGTGGGGAGAATGTGACGCCTGGTACTGTGGTGTGGGGGAGGTTGTGACACCTGGTACTGTGGTGTGGGGGAGGTTGTGACACCTGGTAGTGTGGTGTAGGGAGGTTGTGACACCTGGTACTGTGGTGTGGGGAGGTTGTGACGCCTGGCACTGTGGTGTGGGAAGGTTGTGAGACCTGGTACTGTGGTGTGGGGAGGATGTGACACCTGGTACTGTAGTGTGGGGGAGGTTGTGACACCTGGTACTGTGGTGTGGGGAGGTTGTGACACCTGGTACTGTGGTGTGGGGAGATTGTGACGCCTGGTACTGTGGTGTGGGGAGATTGTGACACCTGGTACTGTGGTGTGGGGAGATTGTGACGCCTGGTACTGTGGTGTGGGGAGGTTGTGACACCTGGTACTGTGGTGTGGGGAGATTTTGACGCCTGGTACTGTGATGTGGGGAGATTTTTGACACCTGGTACTGTGGTGTGGGGAGATTGTGACGCCTGGTACTGTGGTGTGGGGAGGTTGTGACACCTGGTAGTGTGGTGTGGGGAGATTGTGACGCCTGGTATTGTGGTGTAGGGAGGTTGTGACACCTGGTACTGTGGTGTGGGGAGGTTGTGACACCTGGTACCGTAGTGTGGGGAGATTGTGACGCCTGGTACTGTGGTGTGGGGGAGGTTGTGACACCTGGTACTGTGGTGTGGGGAGGTTGTGACACCTGGTACTGTGGTGTGGGGAGGTTGTGAGACCTGGTACTGTGGTGTGGGAAGGTTGTGAGACCTGGTACTGTGGTGCGGGGAGGTTGTGACACCTGGTAGTGTGGTGTAGGGAGGTTGTGACACCTGGTACTGTGGTGTGGGGAGATTGTGACGCCTGGTACTGTGGTGTGGGGGAGGTTGTGACACCTGGTACTGTGGTGTGGGGGAGGTTGTGACACCTGGTACTGTGGTGTGGGAAGGTTGTGACACCTGGTACTGTGGTGTGGGAAGGTTGTGAGACCTGGTACTGTGGTGTGGGGAGGATGTGACACCTGGTACTGTGGTGTGGGGGAGGTTGTGACACCTGGTACTGTGGTGTGGGGAGGTTGTGACACCTGGTACTGTGGTGTGGGGAGGTTGTGACACCTGGTACTGTGGTGTGGGGAGGTTGTGACACCTGGTACTGTGGTGTGGGGAGGTTGTGACACCTGGTACTGTGGTGTGGGGGAGGTTGTGACACCTGGTACTGTGGTGTGGGAAGGTTGTGACACCTGGTACTGTGGTGTGGGGAGGTTGTGACACCTGGTACTGTGGTGTGGGGAGGTTGTGACACCTGGTACTGTGGTGTGGGGAGGATGTGACACCTGGTACTGTGGTGTGGGGAGGATGTGACACCTGGTACCGTAGTGTGGGGAGATTGTGACGCCTGGTACTGTGGTGTGGGGAGATTGTGACGCCTGGTACTGTGGTGTGGGGGAGGTTGTGACACCTGGTACTATGGTGTGGGGGAGGTTGTGACACCTGGTACTATGGTGTGGGAAGGTTGTGACGCCTGGTACTGTGGTGTGGGAAGGTTGTGAGACCTGGTACTGTGGTGTGGGGAGGTTGTGACGCCTGGTACTGTGGTGTGGGAAGGTTGTGACGCCTGGTACTGTGGTGTGGGGAGGTTGTGACACCTGGTACTGTGGTGTGGGGAGGTTGTGACACCTGGTACTGTGGTGTGGGGAGGTTGTGACACCTGGTAGTGTGGTGTGGGGAGGTTGTGACACCCGGTACTGTGGTGTGTGGAGGTTGTGACACCTGGTGCTGTGGTGTGGGGAGGTTGTGACACCTGGTAGTGTGGTGTGGGGAGGATGTGACACCTGGTAGTGTGGTGTGGGGGAGGTTGTGACACCTGGTACTGTGGTGTGGGGAGGTTGTGACACCTGGTAGTGTGGTGTGGGGAGGTTGTGACACCTGGTACTGTGGTGTGGGGAGGTTGTGACACCTGGTAGTGTGGTGTGGGGAGGTTGTGACACCTAGTACTGTGGTGTGGGGGAGGTTGTGACACCTGGTAGTGTGGTGTGGGGAGGTTGTGACACCTAGTTCTGTGGTGTGGGGGAGGTTGTGACGCCTGGTACTGTGGTGTGAGGAGGTTGTGACGCCTGGTAGTGTGGTGTGGGGGAGGTTGTGACACCTGGTACTGTGGTGTGGGAAGGTTGTGACACCTGGTAGTGTGATGTGGGGAGGTTGTGACACCTGGTACTGTGGTGTGGAAAGGTTGTGACACCTGGTACTGTGGTGTGGGGAGGTTTTAGCACCTGGTACTGTGGTGTGGGGAGGTTGTGACACCTGGTACTGTGGTGTGGGGAGGTTGTGACACCTGGTACTGTGGTGTGGTGGAGGTTGTGACGCCTGGTAGTGTGGTGTGGGGAGGTTTTAGCACCTGGTACTGTGGTGTGGGGAGGTTGTGACACCTAGTACTATGGTGTGGTTGAGGTTGTGACGCCTGGTACTCTGGTGTGAGGAGGTTGTGACATCTGGTACTGAGGTGTGGGGAGGTCTTAGCACCTGGTACTGTGATGTGGGGAGGTTTTAGCACCTGGTACTGTGGTGTGGGGAGGTTGTGACACCGGGTACTGTGGTGTGGGGAAGTTGTAGCACCTGGTACTGACCCACTGGAGGGTCATTATATTTGGTATTGTGAGAGTGTAGAAGTCCTAATGCCTGGTAGTGTGCCACGGGGAAGTCATTATGCCTGGTACTGTTCCAGTGTGGAGGTCGTGATGCCTGGCACTGTGCCACTGGGAGGTCATAATTCCTGGTACTGCTCCAGTGTGGAGGTCGTGATGCCTGGCGCTATGCTACTGGGAAGGTCCTCCTCCCTCTCTACTGATTCATGGCCACACTCCTCGCCACTTGTCACTGAGGACGCCACGGCTATCGTCAACACCATTGTGTTCGTTGCTGTTACTGCTCCTCCCTGCCAGAACCATTACCCGCGCAACATGATGGGTGGGGTACTCACTAACGTTGAACTGTTTACATGTCTCTCTCTCTCTCTCTCTCTCTCTCTCTCTCTCTCTCTCTCTCTCTCTGTTGAACATGATCTAAAGAATGAATAATCCTTGTAACGTCAAATGTGAAATAGATCTATTTTGAAATTTTGAGAAAAAATTCACATTATTATTTTAATAATTTCCTTCGTTTTTCGGTGTTGGAAGTGAATAAAACGTGAACTGCTGAACGGTAAATGCTATTTGGCAAAACATAATAGTTAACTGCACGAGTTCTCATCTGTCTGAGATATAACGGTCGCGGATCCAAGGTGGTATGAGGGAATTATGTGAACACTCATTTGGCAAACAGGTCGTTTAGAGAGTACCCACACATTGTTTTTCTCGTTAGTGTCAGCACGATGGTAGTTGGCGTCAGAGTCATGGTCGTTAATATCAGCATTATGGTAATCACTGTTAGCATCATGATCGTCTGTGTCAGCGTCATGGTCGTTGATGTCAGTATCATGGTAGTCAGTGTCATAATCATGGTCGTTAGTGTCAGATTATAGTCGTTAGTGTCAGCAATCATGGTCGTCACAGAGATATTATTGTTTCCTAGTCATCCTCGGTATCACTATAATTGGTGTATGTCAGCACGTGTCATATTCACTGACATCATTGCTGTCTTTACTGTCACCATTTAGTGTCAGCCGTCAATGTGGTCGATACCAACTGACACACCAGCTGACATCATCATACTATTTGCATTAATTTTGTCAGGTGTAGTGTTACTGGATACTGGTCCAAAAAATAATTATCATTGTAAACTCGGTATATAGTGTATAATTTTATGGCTAAGGAATGGAGAATATCCTTGCCACACACATGACACAAATAAACTTATTAACTTCACCTAAACTAGATTATTACCAAATAATGATCTGTTAAATGTGTTGATTCCTTGATCTCCCACAACCTGAGTGTTCAACCATTAGAAGCCACGTAACTTCTATTTAGACTGTTTAAGGCGGTTCAGCGACATCTCACTGGGGTACTTGGGCCCTGATAAGAACCCAGTGACTGGCGGTCATCCCTGTCTTTTATTCTCATCAACTATTGTTGTTATCTTTGTGACTATCATCGTACTTTTCTTGTCACTACTATATTCATAAATTGTCTTTCATATCAGCAATTTCACTATTGTTTTAAAATTTAAATATTATCTTAGAGTAAGAGTCTTACGGCATAGAGAAAGATAAGGCGACTGGTCTGGTGTCGGGATGCCTGTGCTGTAATCACATACATCAAAGCAATCATAAGTGAGTGTCAGAATGCAGACCAGTAAACAAATTAAGGCAGCCGCCATAATTGGATGCCAAGATGCGGCTCACGGCCTCGTAAACCAGAGGAAATAATAATTGCATACCGGCTGCTACATTATGACCCCATAAACTACAGGAACCGTCATTGCGCGCTGGAATGCGAGTACAGTGACGCTAGGTCCCACAATATCTCGCAGACTCCGGCACAACGAGATATCTGGAACATCTGGGAGCAGTCCATATCGCCCACCAGCGACACAACCCAACAAGTTATGTCAAACTATGCACACGCTCCAGTGTTGCCAAGGGTGGCTGATAATCATTCCCCTTCTCCTACATCTACCTGAGGTGCACCCCACAGGTAAAAATATCGAGAGCAATACAGGAATCCGTAACTGGAATGGGATGGAAACTCGCCTCCTAGATCTATTTTAATTCTTAAAGGAAAAGAGATTTGGTAAGTTTGACACGAATCGAAAGTTTGTCACCAGGGTCGAGTGTCCCCGCCAAGTTTGCCAGCACCAATTAAGTGATCTTGGATTGGAATATTGAAGAGGTGAGAATATTAATCAAGTTGGGAGTGGTCTCCGGAGCGTACTCCACCCAGCCTACTTCAGAATGCTCATTTGGCTCAAGCAGTCAACTTTTAAGAGTCAGGGAAGGTGGCGGAGTGGGGGCTGTGGAGAGGGAAGGGAGGGGGATGGGAGAACAGTGGAGTGGGGGCTGTGGGGAGGGAGGGGAGGGGGCTGGGAAGGACAGTGGAGAGGCGGCGAGGTAGAGAAAGACAGTTGGCACGAAAAAAGAAAAAGAATGATTGCAGTATTTGAGAAAGCAGGAAAGAGAAAATTAGCGGAGGGAGGATAAACGAGAGATCTATTTCAATAAACAGGTTATACTACTGACCAGGCAACATGCTATAATGAAGGCATCCTTATCTACTGTACAACTACTGCCTTCTGTATTGATTGACTCCTTCCTCTCCTACAGCGTCCTGGTCTTCGTTCCAGTGTTGTTATAGTCTCCCTACCATACATTACTCACGACTAGCTTGGTTCCTTAGACTTGATAATATTGTCTCATAATAAGGTTTCCTTCCCTGTGTGTTATGTTTATTATACAAGGTGTTAGAAAAGTATCTTTGTTCCTACAATAATAAAAAAATATAGTTATTTTCATCTTTCTACTTATAGTAAATATTGGAAATGGTCTTAGTAAATGTTGGAAGGAGATACCATTCCTAATATTCACTGTAGGTTAAGAAGAAAAAGGTATATAACAATGTAGGTATAACAAGGAACAACTATTGCAGATGCACACTTGCACAGGGACTTTTCTAGCGCCCTGTATATGTTTCCCAGAGTAACTTGGATCTTTGTCTCATCTCTTCATTCACCCATTTTTTTTACTTCTTTATGTCATCACTGATATAATAGATAACAGATGATAACTCATGAGGCCTCTCTATATACTTAGTTGTTTTCTAGAAGCACTCCAGTCACTCCTAACTCCTCGCTGCTGGTGTTCACGTGAGGATAGACATTGACCTAGATATTTAAATCCCATAATGGTCAATCTAGATTGGTTGTGAATTTGTAGACGTGTTGAATAATTATGGATTCAGTTCGGTTTTGTGTTATTTTATGTCCTCCTGCCCGGGAGGACGGAAGGCTGATAACACTTGTCTACAAAAAAATATTTTTTTTTTCTGGCATGAAACCTTTTAACTGTTTTTTACTAACTTTAAGGTGCTGAATCCAAATCTGATCTCAGATTTGCTCCATCACGTAACGTACCAGAATTTACTGAGCTACCAGAGATTGAGGATATAGACCGGAATTCACCTGTTTCTACTGATGAAGATGAAGAGACTGATCTTTTCAAGCCATCTGGTGAAGATTGTGAAAAGCCAACGTTGTTTACTCAGTCAGAATTGAATGATCTGGTCAGAGATCTAAATTTGCCAAAACCAGTCTGCTGAATTGTTAGCTTCCAGGCTTCAAGAGAAACGACTCTTAAAACCTGGCACGAGTGTCTCCTTTTATCGCAACAGAGAAGAGCAACTGCGGAAGTACTTTCATTCATATGACCAGCTTGTTTTTTGTAATGATGTAGAAGGACTTCTTCTCTCCATGGGACTACCAGCATATGATAGTAAGGATTGGAGACTTTTTATTGACAGGTTTAAAAGGAGCTTGAAATGTGTTCTTCTTCATAACGGAAACAAGTATGGTTCAATTCCAATCGGACATTCTGTACAAATTAAAGAAGAGTATGAAAACATTAAGACTGTTCTTGAGAGGTTGCAATACCATGCTCATGAATGGTTAATTTGTGTGGACTTGAAAATGGTAAACTTTCTATTGGGCCAGCAAGGAGGGTACACAAAATACCCCTGTTTTCTGTGCTACTGGGACAGCAGGGCTACAGCAGACCATTGGGTGAAAAAGAATTGGCCACCAAGACATAGTTTGACGCCTGGTGACAAGAATATCATTAACGATCCTCTGGTTGACAGGAAAAACATTGTCCTTCCTCCTCTGCACATAAAACTTGGTATCATGAAGCAATTCGTCAAGGCTCTTGATCATAGTGGAGAGTGTTTCAGATATATATGCTCAACCTTTCCAAGTCTTAGCGACGAGAAGAAAAAGGCAGGGATTTTTGATGGACCTCAAATAAGAACACTACTCAGAGGTCCACACTTCCTTGCAACAATGACTGAGGCACAGGCAAGAACTTGGAATGCTTTCTCTAATGTGGTGCGGAACTTCTTAGGGAACAAGAAAGCGGACAACTATCAAGAAATTGTGGAAGAGCTGCTCTTGAGTTTACAAGCACTTGGATGCAGAATGAGTATCAAGGTTCACTACTTACACAGTCACTTGGACGAGTTTCCAGAAAATCTGGGAGAAGTGAGCGAGGAGCAAGGGGAGCGCTTTCATCAAGACATTAAAGTAATGGAAGAATGTTACCAAGGTCGATGGGACTCGAACATGATGGCGGACTACTGCTGGAGTTTGATGAGAGACATTCCAGAAGCTGTACATAAGAGATCGGCCAAAAAGAGGAAGTTTATGTAACTGTAACTTGCTCTTAATACTTGCACTATTTCTACCGTACATTAATTGTATTTTTTCACCCTTCAATGTTACATTTAAATATTATATGTGCATTAACTTTCCAATTTGATATTAACAATTTTTGGTTATAGAAAAATACAAATTATAATGCTGAAAAAATTTATGTATACATGTTGAAACCGTCAATTTTGATCCAAAACTTTTCGTTTCCCAGCAAAAGTGCAATATGGTATATCTCAAAAACCTAATGTGATAGACAAAAACCAAAGTCATTTTGGATTCTGCACCCCAAATTTACTTAAAATCCGTTTAAAAACCTTGTGCCAGAAAAATTGTGTTGACCGGTGTAATAAAAGGCATTATATGAAAGTGTGTCACTAGATGTTATTGGTTATTAATTTGCTTCACTTCAAGGGAGCGATTAAATTTTGTATCCAATATTGATATAGAAGTAAAGACGGATAGGTCTGTCCCTGTTTAAAAAATTGTAGATCTTAAAAAAAAACGAAATCAGGTTTATTCTATTCGGCAAAACAGTAAAATTATCCCATCCACCCTGCTGGATTATAAGTGGCCCCTTACACAGGACCGGGTGTGCGTTACATAAACATAAGAACATAAGAAAATAAGGAGTCTGCAATAGGCCGGTTGCCCATGAATCTATCTAGCCTCCTTTTAAAACTTTCCAGCGTTCCAGCACTTACGACAAAGTTGCTAAGCTTGTTCCACTCGCCCACCGCCTATTTGTAAACCAGTTCCTTCCTATCTCCCTCCTAAACCTAATCTTATCCAACTTAAATCCGTTGCTACGAGTCCTATCCTGCTCGGATATTATAAGAACTTCATCTATATCCCCTTTATTGATTCCTTTCACCCACTTAAATACTTCTATCATATTTCCCCGCACTCTTCGTCTTTCAAGGGAATGCAAGATTAGTTTCTTTAACCTATCTTGATATGGAAGGTTTCTAAGTCCCGGAATCATTTTCTTCAATCTTCGCTGCACCGACTCCAGTGAATTGATATCCATTCTATAATAAGGGCACCAGAACTGAACTGCATAATCGAGGTGCGGCCTGACTAGCACAAGATATAGTTGCAATAAGACCTCTCCACTCTTATTACTTACACTTCTTGATATACAACCTAATACTCTGTTTGTTTATTTCGAGGATTAACGCACTGTTTTCTAGGCCGTAGGTCCGGGCTTACAAGTACCCCTAGGTCTCTTTCACAAGTCGACTTCTCTAGGTTGATGTTGTTAAGGCTGTATACATTGACAGTATTTGTTCTTCCAATATTAAGTACGCTGCACTTGCTGGTGTTGGATTTCATTTGCCATTTTTCTGACGACTCCTGTAGTTTATTTAAATCCTCCTGTAGTGCATTTGCATCTTGCCCTGAATTAATCTGCCGCCCTATTTTGGTGTCATCCGCAAACTTGCTTATGTCACTGCTGATCCCAGTATCTAGATCGTTTATGTAGATTATGAACAAGAGTGGGCCTAGTACTGACCCCTAGGGAACCCCACTGGTTACTCAGCCCCACTCAGATTTAACACCATCTACGCTGACACTCTGCGTTCTATCGGTGAGCCATGATTTTATCAAATTTAAAACTTTCCCCTCGATACCATGAGCCTTAACTTTTCTCAGAAGCCTCTGATGCTGTACTCTGTCAAATGCTTTGCTAAAGTCTAAGTAAATAACATTGTAATTTACGTCATTATCTACTACCTCGAAGACTTTCTTAAAAAACGTCAGCAGATTTGTTAGACAAGATTTTCCCTTTGTAAACCCATGTTGCGAGTCGTAGATTAATTTGCTTTTCTCTAGATGCGATCGGATGCTATTTGCTACAATTGATTCAAGAAATTTCCCCACTACTGATGTCAAACTAATCGGCCGGTAATTTGATGCTAATGCTCTGTCTCCCTTTTTGAATATGGGTACTACAATTGTCTGTTTCCACAAGTCTGGCACAACTCGCGTATCTAATGATTTTGTAAATAAATTTACAAGGGGTCCGCTAATCTGTTCCCTACTCTCTTTCAAGACTCGAGGGAAAATTTCATCAGGCCCTGGGGATTTTGTCTTCTTTAATTTATTTATCCTCTTAAGAACATCCTCTTTTCTGATAGTGATATTTTTTAATTTCTCTTCTTCCTTTCCCCTAAAAATCAGTTCCACCTCTGGAATTTCCTCGTGAATTTCCTCTGTGAAAACTGATAAAAAGTAGCTGTTCAATGCTTTGCTTATTTCTTCACTGTCATCGATCACTCCCCCCCCCCCTGACTTTAAAGGCCCAACTTTGTCCTTGACCTTTGTTCTATATACCTGGAAAAATCCCTTGGGATTCGCCTTGGATTCTCTTGCTATTTTGATTTCATAGTCTCTCTTTGCTTCCCTTACATTTTTCTTAACATTCCTAGATAGTACCTATTTCTGAGCTGCTGCTCCTTTCTCCATTTAATTACTAAAAAATTCCTTTCTTTATTCCTATGTCATGTTTAAGTTTTCTGGTCATCCACCTTGGCTCATTCTTATTTGACCTAATTTTTCTGTGTGGTATATTTTTTTCTTGTGCTTTACGTAGTATACGATGAATATATTATAGTCATGATCAATTGTTGTGTCACCTGTGACCTCACCCATTCCTACCTAGGACTGACCTGACTGTTCCCAGGTGACCTCACCTAGGTACCTTCTTAACCCCTCATAATCTGCCAATAGAAAGTTTGGGACTCTGACCATATTGTCATTGTTTTTCTTTTCCCAATTTAGGGTGAACCTGTTTTCTCTGTGATCACTGTCACTTAGTTCTTCCTCTAATGTGATATCTCTGATAATATTGTCTTTATTTGTTAATATAGGTCTAATATGTTGTCA
This sequence comes from Homarus gammarus, assembly GCA_958450375.1. Lineage (NCBI taxonomy): Eukaryota > Metazoa > Arthropoda > Malacostraca > Decapoda > Nephropidae > Homarus > Homarus gammarus. The sequence continues at coordinate 228,500 of CAUDMG010001730.1, read as the reverse complement.
CCTCTAGTAGGTTCTGTAATTAGTTGTTTCAAAAAATTGTCCTGTACTGCATCTAGGAAGTCTTCAGATTCATAGTCTCCTAAAATGTTGTCCCAGTCAATATTTCTGAAGTTGAAATCCCCCATAATGCATAAGTTGTTATATTTTGCTGCCCTACTCATTTCCTGCCATATGGCCTGAGCTGCTTCTTTCCCATGACTTGGGGGCCTGTAAATCGCTCCTATGATTATTTTTTCTCTCTCTTCTGTAATTTCTACCCATACAGACTCGGTTCCTATTTCACCCTTTAATGAATTATTAATACAACATTTTAATGTGTCCCTGACGAAGAGTGTGCCCCCTCCCTCCTTCCTACATAAGAACATAAGAAAATAAGGAGTCTGCAATAGGCCGGTTGGCCTGTGCATGGCAGCTCCTGTCGAGAGTTACTACCACTCTCTATCATCCATGAATCTATCTAGCCTCCTTTTGAAACTTTCCAGAGTTCCCGCACTTACTACAAAGTTGCTAAGCTTGTTCCACTCGTCCACCACCCTATTTGTGAACCAGTTTCTTCCTATCTCCCTCCTAAACCTAAACTTATCCAACTTGAATCCGTTGCTCCGAGTCCTATCCTGCTCGGATATTATAAGAACTTTATCTATATCCCCTTTATTGATTCCTTTCACCCACTTAAATACTTCTATCATATCTCCCAGCACTCTTCGTCTTTCTAGGGAATGCAAGTTAAGTTTCTTTAACCTATCCTGATATGGAAGGTTTCTAAGTCCCTGAATCATTTTTGTCATTCTTCGCTGTACCGACTCTAGTGAATTTATATCCATTCTATAATAGGGGCACCAGAACTGAACCGCATAATCGAGGTGCGGCCTAACTAGCGCAAGATATAGTTGCAATAAGACCTCTGCACTCTTGTTACTTACACTTCTAGATATAAAACCCAATACGCTGTTTGCCTTATTTCGAACATTAACGCACTGTTTTCTAGGCCGTAGGTCCGGGCTTACAAGTACCCCTAGGTCTCTTTCACAAGTCGACTTCTCTAGGTTGATGTTGTTCAGGCTGTATACATTATAAGTATTTGTTCTTCCAATATTAAGTACGCTGCACTTGCTGGTGTTGAATTTCATTTGCCATTTTTCAGACCACCCCTGCAGTTTATTTAGATCCTACTATAATGCATTTGCATCCTGCCCTGAATTAATTTGCCGCCCTATTTTGGTGTCATCCGCAAACTTGCTTATGTTACTGCTGATCCCAGTATCTAGATCGTTTGTGTAGATTATGAACAAGACTGGGCCTAGTACTGACCCCTGGGGAAACCCACTGGTTACACGGCCCCACTCAGATTTAACACCATCTACGCTGAACCTCTGCGTTCTATCGGTGAGCCATGATTTTATCAAATTTAAAACTTTCCCCTCGATACCATGAGCCTTAATTTTTCTCAGAAGCCTCTGATGCGGTACTCTGTCAAATGCTTTGCTAAAGTCTAAGTAAATAACATCGTAATTTTCGTCATTATCTACTACCTCGAAGACTTTCCTAAAAAACGTTAGCAGATTTGTTAGACAAGATTTTCCCTTTGTAAACCCATGTTGAGAGTCGTAGATTAATTTGCTTTTCTCTAGATGCTTTTCTCTAGATGTGAAAAAGGTTGTGCCCTTCTATGTGGTACTCTGATAAAAAAAATTTGCTCGCCAGATTCATCCAAGTTTCGGTGATTCCTATGACGTCTACATTCTCGGTTGATGCAACCGCTCTCAGCAAGTCTATTTATTTCTAACCCTCCTACTGTTTGTATAGTATACATTTAAACCTACCCTTCCCTGGTCCTGTTTTGCCCCTTGTCCTGAGTAACCAATTTTACTTCCCAGGACCTGCTTGTTTTTTGACTCCCACTTTCCCCAACCTCTCTCAACTGGAGATTTCACCCTCCAGGGATGCAGACAACGTCTTTACCCCCGCACGAGACAAGTGTACTCTGTGACGACTGTACAGGTAGTCGTTGCCATAGAATGGTTGCCACTTATCAATGAATGCCCAACCATTGTTTGCACAATGTTTTTCCAGTTGGCAATTTACAGCAATTGCCCTGGACAGCCATTAACGACCAACCCCTCCTCTAGGCAAGACACCACATACTATAGGGATCACTCCCCTATCTCTAACCTTCCCCAGCGCCTCCCTATACCTCTTGAAAAGTTCCTCACTCCTAACCTTTCCTATGTCGGAACCTCCCACACTAAGACACACTACTGGATTGGTACTCTCCCCTGACAAAACCCTATCTATCCTCTCAGCTACATGCCCTATCCCAGCCCCAGGAAAACACACCCTAGTCCTATGTTTCCTATCTCTTGCACAAAAAGTCCGATCTAAAAACCTCACTTGGCTGTCCCCAACTACCACGACTTTACCACTGGGCAGGGTTTGATCGATTGCCCTTTTCTCTCCTGGCACCACACCGTCCTGCCTCTTCTCTTCCTCGTCCTTCCTCTTCTCTTCCCCGCCAGCTTCCTCCAACACCTGGTAAGGGTTACTGCACTCTACACCCTGGTCAGCTTTCCTGAGTCTGACCCTAGTCCCATTGGAAACTACCACTCTCCACGCCTGCTCCTCCTTCGCAGGTGTCCTGCTAGGCAGGACAACTACCTGAAGGAGTTCAGTCCAGAGGGCTTCGTTCTCCCCCTTAAGAGCGTCCATCTCACTCCTCAACTGCTCCAGCTGACTTAACAGAGTTGCCAGGAGGTTGTCTTTCCTCACACTCAGCTTCTCTTCCCCCACTACACAACGATCCAAGGCGGCCCTTTCCTCTGGTCACTAACGCGAGCACTTAGGGGCACGTCCTTCTCCGTGGACGTGAGAGAGAGAGTGAGTTAGTGAGAGAGGGAGTGAGTAGCAGCCAGAGCTGTGTGACCCCGCAGCTCTTCACCTGCCCGCGGGAACTTCCCTCCGTGGGTTGATGTTACGAGCTAATTATATCCGGCAGTGGAGACTGAAGGTATCAGAATTAATTACTTGTGGGTGGAGGGAGACACGCACCTGTCTACCACTCCAATATCGCCCACGTTCTCGCTAATTATTGAAGGAATTCTACCTTGGTGAGCCGTGGCGACTACCATGCCTTGTTTACGAACACACACACACACACACACACCGATAGATATAAGAACAGCACCATCCCATCTATTGTTAAAATGATAAACAACCCCTGATTTAATTACTGTACTGCCCTGTAAATGTATTCAATTCATTATATCATTATGTCTAAATCAAATGTAAGTCTGTTTATTTTCAGCCACCTGCTGCAACTCTACTAATAAACCGTTTTTTTTTTTATTATTATTTTTACACACACACACATGAATATATACTTGTCACACTTGTCAACAACCAGTGAGACAAGACGTGCTCTGAAGACACTCCCAGTTTGAGCAGCAAGGCCAAGTCTGTTTGGCCACCCCCCCCCCCCCCTCCCCCTGCTATATCCCAACGCCTTACCAGCCTTACTACACCGGGATTTATTCAACAAATTATTCAAGTGATCAGTGTTCCTATAGTGCACTCCAAGGAAATTCACAAAACACAGCAATGTGTGTTCTGACCTCACTAGGGGAAAGGTCACGGCAGGGTTAGCTCCGGAGGGATAATTATCAGATATGGCCAGAGCAAGGTGCGGTCTTGGGTATGAGAGTTTGTTGACCAAACTGGAGTGGTCCACTGAAGAATTGGCGAAGGCCAAGTTAGAAATTGAGAGGGCCACGTTGGAGAACTTGAAATTAAGGGAAGAGATGGCGATGTTAAAAGGAGAGGCTGGACGAGTAAAGCCAGTGGCTGACGAAAAATCAAGCGAGTGGAAAATTGTGAGTAGTGGGAAGACAAAGCTTTTGGTGAAGAAGCACACCAAGGATACGACAACAACGACAACAACAGCTAAGTGTACCAACCCGTTCAGTCCCTTGATAGACGAATTGGACGTTAGTACAGTCAGGGACAGGGATGACAAGGAAGGTATAAAAACTTTAACTGTTGGTGACTCACAGGTAAGGTACATGGACAGGGCCTTTTGTGGTAAAAACAAAAATAGGATGAGGGTGTGTTTGCCAGGAGCTGGGGTAGGGGATATAATTGACAGGATGGACAATATCTTGTCTGGTAATGGGAACAAACCCATTATCTGCCTCAGTGCAGGAGGCAATGATATTGGCCGGTGTAGGAGCGAGGAGCTTCTTGATAAGTTCAAGGCAGCCATAGATCGTATTAGGACTAAGGGAGGGATCCCTATCATATGCGGTGTCCTGCCTAGAAGGAGAGTTGGCAGTGAATGGTTGTCAAGGGCGGTTGGTGTTAACGACCGTCTTGACAGATATTGCAAGTCAATATCAGTCCCATTCATTGACAACTGGGACAACTTCTATGGCAGAAGGGACCTTTATGCTAGGGATGGGGTGCACCTGTCTAGGGATGGAGTAGCAACCCTGGCTGGGGCTCTAGAGGGGGCAGTTCAAAAGATATCGAAGTCTTTAAACTGCTAAGAGAACATAGGGGCACGGGGGTGGAGGAGACTGCAGTGGGAGGGGGTAAACAAGGCGAAAGATTACAGGGAAATAGTGTTAGGAATGATGACATAACTAAATTAGACAGGGAGTTTAAAACTAAACGCGGTAAGGGAAGGACTCAGAACACGACTAACTTAAATGTATATTATGCGAACAGTAGAAGTATGAGAAACAAAATGGATGATATTAGGGCCTTGGTATGTACCGAAGAAATCGATATAATTGCATTCACTGAAACATGGATCAACCTAGACACACGTGAATTACCAGTCGAATACCAAATTGCGGGTTACAAACTGTTCCATACCGATAGGCAGACCAGGAAAGGAGGCGGAGTAGCAATCTATGTTAGGGATAACCTGAAGTGTGAAATAAATAAGGAAATAAAAACTGAGAGGAATACAGAAACAATTTGGATAGAATTAAGCGACGGTCGGGAAAAATTAATCACAGGAGTAATATATAGACCCCCCAATCTTGACAGAGTCAATGAGCGACTTATCTGGGATGAAATGCGCAGGGCTTCCATACACAACAAAGTCTGTATAGTAGGCGACTTTAACCTTGGCCAAATAGATTGGACCGACCTTACGGGAAACTCAGAATCAGAGGATTTTCTCGAGACGATCCAGGACTGTTTCCTAAGTCAACATATAACCGAACCCACACGGGGTAATAATATATTGGATTTAGTTTTGTCAAACAGAGAAAACCTCATTAGCAATGTCGAGGTAGGGAACGAACTTGCAAACAGCGATCACAAAGAAATTCGATTCCAGTTAGATTTTCAGGGCAGACGTAAGGAAAATTCCACTAAAGTACCAGATTTCAGAAGTGCAAACTTTGACAGTTTAAAGAGGCAGCTGAGAGAGGGGGTGTCGCGCTTGGCCGTGAACCTGACAGATGACACCGACCTGATAACGAGATCTGAGATTGCCGAGTTCCACGACAATTTAAATAGTGAGTTACTTAATGCACAAAGGCAGAACATACCATACAAAAAACTCAGATCAAACAACAATGACCCTAAATGGATAAATAGTTATTTAAAGAACATCATTGGCCAAAGGAAGGCTATAGGTAGAAGGATAAATCGTGGCGAAATTCACCTCCGGGACTATTATAGGGTATTGGCGAGTAGGGTTAAAACCGAGATAAGGAAAGCAAAGAGGAATAATGAGGTAAGGATAGCAAGGGAGGCAAAGACAAACCCCAAAGGATTCTACCAAATGTACCAAACTAAAACACGAGAAAAGATTGGACCAATACGGTCAGACTCCGGCGAGCTCACTGATAACGACGGAGAAATGAGCAATAATTTGAATAAATATTTTTCAACAGTTTTCACCAGCGAAAATTTAAACATGATACCCGAGGCACCGACTCTATTCAGAGATAGTGAAGAAAACAAATTAAGTGAGATAGTAGTGACTAGTAACGATGTTAGTAAGCAAATAGACAAACTAAAGCCTAATAAGTCACCTGGTCCCGATGAGATATTTGCCAGAGTATTAAAGGAATGTAAGGAAGAGCTTAGTATGCCCTTAGCAAAGTTGTTTAACATGTCCTTAAAAACAGGTGTAGTACCAGAATCCTGGAGGATAGCGAATGTAATACCGATCTTCAAGAAGGGGGATAGATCACTATCCTCTAACTACCGCCAAATCAGTCTAACATCAATAGTAGGCAAATTACTGGAAGCAATCATTTCAAACTCTATTCGAAATCACCTGGAGAAGCACAGATTGATCAATGATTCCCAGCATGGCTTCACAAGCGGACGTTCTTGCCTAACTAATCTATTAACATTCTTTTCATCAGTTTTCGAATCAGTGGACGAGGGGCACAATTATGATGTGGTATATCTCGACTTTAGCAAAGCCTTCGACAGAGTACCCCACGAAAGACTAATTAGAAAGGTAGAAGCTCATGGCATCAAAGGTGACATCCTTAAATGGATTAGGGCGTGGTTACAGGACAGGAAACAGCGAGTGAGCATTAACGGCACTAAGTCCCATTGGAGCAACGTCACAAGTGGAGTTCCCCAAGGCTCAGTACTTGGACCATTATTGTTTATTATATACATAAACGACATAGATATCGGCATAGACAGCAACATAAGTAAATTTGCTGATGATACTAAAATAGGACGTGTTATCAAATCTGACGAGGACTCGGCAAAACTACAGGAGGATCTAAACAAATTTTTCGAATGGTCTGAAAAATGGCAGATGAAATTCAACATTGACAAATGTAAAGTACTCAGTATAGGAAATGTAAACAGGGAAACCAGATACCAGATGAACAACGATGCCATAGAGAAATCCGACTGCGAGAGAGATTTAAGAGTAATGATAAGTAGGAACCTTAAGCCAAGTAAACAATGTGTTTTTGCTCGAAACAAGGCTAATAAAGTACTTGGGTTCATACAAAGGAGTGTTAGTTACAAGACTAGCGAGGTCATCCTAAAACTGTATCTTGCTCTTGTGAGACCACACCTGGATTACGCAGTCCAGTTCTGGTCACCGTATTACAGAATGGATATAGAATCCTTGGAAAGAATTCAGAGGAGAATGACAAGACTAATCCCGGGTATCAGGAACCTTGAGTATAGAGACAGGTTAAAGCATCTTAATTTGCACTCCCTTGAGAGACGTAGAGCGAGTGGCGACCTGATAGAGGTGTATAAATGGAAGGCAGGGCTAAACAAAGGGGACATTACAAAGGTACTCAAATTATCCAACCAGGAGCGAACTCGTAACAATGGTTTTAAATTGGACAAATTTAGATTTAGGCGTGAAATAGGTAAACACTGGTTTGGAAACAGAGTAGTGGATGAATGGAACAAGTTACCAAATATCATCATTAACTCGAATACGCTGAATTGCTTCAAACATAGGTTGGATGCTCATATGAGCAATAGGGGTTGGGTGTAAACGGGACTGCCCAGTATGGGCCAATAGGCCCGCTGCAGTTTCCTCCATTCTTATGTTCTTATGTTCTTAATACTGAGTGTGGCTGGATCTGACCTAACCTGACCTGACCTCACGGCTTCACCTAACCTAACCTGAAGGATGGAGCACACCTGCATCGCCCCAAGCTACTGTCCTGGCCACGTGGCCACACACCTTCCCAACCGCATCCAGCCCATACTAGCACAAACTGACTGCTTTTAGAACAGCCCAGTCACAACCGTTGTAAAAATTATCATCGCCTAATTATTATATATCATATTTGTATCAATTATGTTACTTGTATATCATTTGTAAACCAAGAGACCTATTCCCCAATTATGTAATTGTATATTTTCAGCCTTCCGGCTGCCATGCTCACAGACCCTGGCAAAAGTTTCCATTTGGGGTAGAAACATTGCCTGTAAAATATTTTTTTAAATATCTTAATAATTAGAGGTTGCTCAAGTCAAATGAAATTTAACAATATTATACCTACGCTTAATGTTCATAACACATCATTTCCTAGCCCCCAAGCCTGCCCTCCACCCCCCCCCCCCCCCCCACTTAAGAACATAAGAATGGAGGAAACTGGAGCGGACCTATTGGCCCATACTGGGCAGTCCCGTTTACACCCAATCCCTATTGCTCATATAAGCATCCAACCTATGTTTGAAGCTATTCAGCGTATTCGAGTTAATGATGATATTTGGTAACTTGTTCCATTCATCCACTACTCTGTTTCCAAACCAGTGTTTACCTATTTCCCGCCTAAATCTAAATTTGTCTAATTTAAAACCATTGTTACGAGTTTGCTCCTGGTTGGATAGTTTGAGTACCTTTGTAATGTCCCCTTTGTTTAACCCTGCCTTCCACTTATACACCTCTATCAGGTCGCCCCTCGCTCTACGTCTCTCGAGGGAGTGCAAATTAAGATGCTTTAACCTGTCTCTATACTCAAGGTTCCTAATGCCCGGGATTAGTCTTGTCATTCTCCTCTGAATTCTTTCCAAGGATTCTATATCCATTCTGTAATACGGTGACCAGAACTGAACTGCATAATCCAGGTGTGGTCTCACAAGAGCAAGATACAGTTTTAGGATGACCTTGCTAGTCTTGTAACCAACACTCCTTTGTATGAACTCAAGTACTTTTTTAGCCTTGTTACGAGCAAAAACACATTGTTTACTTGGCTTAAGGTTCCTACTTATCATTACTCCTAAATCTCTCTCGCAGTCGGATTTCTCTATGGCATGGTTGTTCATCTGGTATCTGGTTTCCCTGTTTACATCTCCTATACTGAGTACTTTGCATTTGTCCATGTTGAATTTCATCTGCCATTTTTCAGACCATTCGAAAAATTTGTTTAGATCTTCCTGTAGTTTTGCTGAGTCCTCGTCAGATTTAATAACACGTCCTATTTTAGTGTCATCAGCAAATTTACTTATGTTGCTGTCTATGCCGATATCTATGTCGTTTATGTATATAATAAATAATAATGGTCCACATACTGAGCCTTGGGGAACTCCACTTGTGACGTTGCTCCAATGGGATTTAGTGCCGTTAATGCTCACTCTCTGTTTCCTGTCCTGTAAACACGCCCTAATCCATTTAAGGATGTTACCTTTGATGCCATGAGCTTAGTCTAAGAGGGTATTAGCTGCTCAAGGCAGGGGTCGCATGAGGACCAGTCTCACTCTTTGTTGCCCAGTAAGGTCTGCTTGAGGGCATTTGGGAATGATTTCCTGTGGTCAGCAACTGCCTGCAGTAGATACTGCAGTTGCTGTTCGTCCTTGGTGATACGGCCTGAGAAATCTTGGACCAAGGCTGCTCCTCTTTCTGCATGATCATTGATCACAGACACAGCTTGTACACTGGCTTTTGCATTTTGGAAGCCAGGATCATCTTTCCACTGTTCTACTGGGAGGGCCAGGAAATCTTTATTCAAGTTGAGCTTTTTGAAAAATGACTTTGTGTTCTTTGTCGTGAAATCATATAGGTTCTTCACTTGGAGTGTGTCTGGATTGATTGTAACCCGTTTGACATGCTTTTCTGCTCCAATAACGATGTTCATAGCTTCCAACATGCGGTCCTTCACTGCTGGGAGAACATCGTCATCAAAGAAGGCCAATGCAACCAACTCTTCTGACAAGTACCAGAGGTGTCTCATCATTTTGTGGAAAGTTGTCTTTGATATGGCATCGCTGATGGTACTGTAGTCTTGTAGAGCTTTAAGCAACATCAGATCTCCTTTTGGTGCCTTTGCAGCAAGTGGAGCAGTTGTCCAAGCCTTCACATATATTCGGGCAAAGAAAATGCACAAATCTCTTAGTCCTCTGTTCTCCTTTGTAGTAAGCGTAAACTGAGAACGGAATAACCACACCTTGAAGGAATAAAAGGTCTTTGCCATCCATCGTGCTTGGTGCATTGCACCAGGAGCAGAAAATTGTACTCCCTCGATAATCATCTCGAAGCTGTGTCTCCAATAGAGCCTTCTCAATGAAGTTGGTTAGATCGTCCCTAACAGCTCTGACAGATTCTTCTGCCAGATCGTCGGTGGAGGAGTCTTCAAACTTCTGCTTGTCAATTTGTTCCCATTTGGCTTGGAATCTTCGGAACAGCTGTATGTCAGGAGCAGCTGAGTGCCCCATTACAGCTTCAAAAGCAGCTCCAGCTACAAGTTCTAGTATATGGTGGCAGCAGGCAAAATATGGCAAATCACGACTCAGCAACTGCTCAATTTTGACACACGCACCCTTGTGGTGACCAGTATTTGAGCTTGTTGTATCAAAACACATGCCATGCACGATGTATGCTAAATGCCCTTCCTTTCTTTTTCACTGACTATTGTCTATCTCTCATCCCTCCACTCCTTTTAATTTCTCCTTACTCTTGTCATGTACAGTCTGGGTTAAAAGCTCTCTCCCTCCTAAACTGAAGCAGTGTTGACCCCAAATGAGAAAAATCAGCACACATACACCAAATGACAGTCAGGGTAAGTCAGTTCGGAGACTCATTCCTGTGGCTCAGTTCCACCTCGTAACTGTACTAACAGAATTGTGGTTACCAACCGTTTCTGTTCATCTTCAATCTATTAGTTACTTGTTTTTGCCTCAGCTAGAAGACTTCTGTAAAAGAAATTCTTACTTTTTAAATTTCTGTCATCCTGAACCTGCCATGCAAGATCTATCTCACGTCTGTCTTCAGTTTTCCTGTCCATTGAGTACCAAAAAATGTCCTCATTTCATTTATCCTCTTAATGGCCAGACTCTTTTGGGGGAAGCGATCTCTTCTATCTCAATAGATCTCAGAGAGCGATCTCATTGGTTCAATTCTACTCTTTCCTTATTTATTCATGCTCGCTCTCACTTCCACGATTTTGCCCATACGACAAAATTTCTTTGAAGTGAAATGTCATCCGTCTCTTTCTCCTCCTGTCTATGCGTATTAATAAATCGAATGTATAAAGCACAACTTGAGTTTGTTT
>CAUDMG010001730.1:0-212500 GCA_958450375.1 Homarus gammarus | reverse complement strand
AATTAAATAAAGTTTTGTCAGAAAAATTAAAGTCGATATTTAAGGTTAGTGAGTAAGCTATACTTAAATAAGGTGTATTGTATAATATCTTTCAGGGAGAGATGCAGTGTACATTAAATTAAATTACAGCTGATGTACTGTACACTCGCTTAAATATTACACAAAGGACGAAGGATTTACACAACCCTAACGCGAGACAATAATAATCGAAGTGTTCGTTTTGAAAATCATCGGAGATATCATGAGATCAAAGCAGGATTGAGGAGGATTACTTATTTAACACGATAGTATGGTGGAACCCCCTCCATCTCCCCCCCCCCCCCCCAAGACCCATCTGCTGACTTCCAGTACCTGAATTTGTCCACCAATCGGCTCCAGCATTACAAGCTCATAAGTTTAGTAATACGACGCTGCCACACTTACATATACATCACCACAGATGGTAAAAATACCAGGGCAGCAACTAGACGTGAAGCTGCAGTGGGTGTTGTAAAAGAATTTGTAACCAGAGAATTTCACAAGTGAAAATTTCGAATTGAAATACAAAAATATCAGTAAATTGGACGTGGTACAGAGGCTTAAGATAAGTCGAACACAATTTATACTCCTGGAATTAGACTTACCGGTACAGAGTCATAATCATACTTGTCACTAACGGTAATCATAATGATACTTATCAGTACCGGTACAGTCATAATGATACTTGTCCGTACCGGTACAAGGATCAGCCTCCAAAAAACTTGAAGAAGAAGAAAAAGAAGAAGAAGAAGAAGAAGGAGAAGGTGAAAAAGGAGAAGAAGAAGGAGGAGGAAGAGGAAGAGGAAGAGGAAGAAGAAGAAGAAGAAGAAGGAGAAGAAGAAGGAGGATGAAGAGGAAGAGGAAGAAGAAGAAGAAGGAGAAGGAGGAGGAAGAGGAAGAGGAAGAGGAAGAAGAAGAAAAAGAAGAAGGAGAAGGAGAAGGAGGAAGAGGAAGAGGAAGAAGAAGAAGAAGAAGAAGAAGAGGTCCTTGCAACATAGTGTCTCTGATAAGTTTTAAGCCAAAGACTAAATAAACTAAGGCTACTCACGCGCATGGGAAGAGCTTATTATGTGACGTCGTTGGGGTGAGGCGGATATTCTTGCCATATTTCCTGATTTACTCATCCGTTGCCAGTATCAGTGTAAAAGCAATTAAGTAATCAAAAGCATAGGGGCTAGCTATTTACTGGGTTGGGGGGGAGGGAGAAGGAATACAAGAATTAAATAAAATAGTTAAATAAAATAATAAAAGCTGTTCATAAGAACATAAGAAAATAAGGAGTCTGCATTAGGTCGGTTGGCTTGTGCATGGCAGCGTCATGAGTTACTACCACTCTCTATCATCCATGAATCTATCTAGCCTCCTTTTAAACCTTTCCAGCGTTTCAGCACTTACTACAAAGTTGCTAAGCTTGTTCCACTCGTCCACCTCCCTATTTGTGAACCAGTTCCTTTCTATCTCCCTCCTAAACCTAAACTTATTGAACTTAAATCCGTTGCTACGAGTCCTATCCTGCCCGGATATTATAAGAACTTTATCTATATCGCCTTTATTGATTCCTTTCACCCACTTAAATACTTTTATCATATCTGCCCTCACTCTTCGTCTTTCTAGGGAATGCAAGTTTAGTTTCTTTAACCTATCTTGATATGGAAGGTTTCTAAGTCCCGGAATCATTTTCGTCATTCTTCATTGCACCGACTCCAGTGAATTGATATCCATTATATAATAAGGGCACCAGAACTGAACTGCATTATCGAGGTGAGACCTGACTAGCGCAAGGTATAGTTGCAATAAGATCTCTGCGCTCTTATTACTTACACTTCTAAATATAAAACCTAATACTCTGTTTGCCTTATTTCGAACATTTACGCACTGTTTTCAAGGCCGTAGGTCCGGGCTTACAAGTATCCCTAAGTCTCTTTCACAAGTCGGCTTCTCTAGGTTGATGTTGTTAAGGCTGTAAACATTGATAGTATTTGTTCTTCCAATATTCAGTACGCTGCACTTGCTGGTGTTGAATTTCATTTGCCATTTTTCTGACGACTCCTGCAGTATATTTAAATCCTCCTGTAGTGCATTTGCATCCTGCCCTGAATTAATCTGCCGCCCTATTTTGGTGTCATCCGCAAACTTGCTTATGTCACTGCTGATCCCAGTATCTAGATCGTTTATGTAGATTATGAAGATGAGTGGGCCCAGTACTGACCCACTGGTTACACCACCCCACTCAGATTATAATTATCATCATTCTCTCTCTCCTCAACCCTTTACAGCAAATAAGTGAATACAAGTAATATGTGTGCAGTAGACATTTTCATTTTATCAATATTTTTACTATATATATTACATTTGACTAGGCAATACAACATTTTAAAGCAACAAATAGGTGCTTGTTTCCAAATCCGGTTTCCTGGTCGAAAGTTAGACTTTAGGGATTTTAATTTTAAACTTGCCAATGGCACCCTATATATTTGCTGCATGCCCAACACTATCCACTTTTTTTCTCTGTTTTCGTCCTTTGGAAATCGATGACGCTTCAAACTTTTATCATGTAGTCTGTAGTATGATATGCATCCAAATATGTATTATTTATCAGGCATTGTCATAGACCTTCTCACCACAACAGCCAGCTGGTAACTGAGCTCCCACCCCGGAGACACTTGATACTTCTCCTAACGTTCCAAACTGATCTGTACTTAACTTTCAGATTATTTCATGGATAACTGTAGAAGGAGAAGGACGAACGGAAAGACGGATGAAAGGACATGACAAATATTCTATCTCGGGGGGGGGGGGGGATAAAGAAAAAAAGATTGAAAGAAAATGGGTGTAAAATCGTGACCGAAACCTCTGTCTTGTGACCTCTATGAGGGTGTTTGGTGGTGGTAGTGGTGTCTTCGTTGTGTAGTATAGTCACGTTCTCAATAACTGGGTGCTGGTGCTGGGGTCGTGACACATGTTCCAGCCTTACACGAACACGCCCACAGCATCCCACGAGTTAGATCGTAGCCCCACTACCCCTAGACCTTTCTTCTACTGGTAACTGGTAGAACCATCACTTCTAGTTCAGGAATTTCCACGATTTGTATGTTATTTTTTTCTAATTTACTAAGGACCGGAGAGTGCATCTGGCTACGGTGAAATCTAATTGCAGTTTAGATGCCATTTTGGGTGTCATTTTCGTGTCATTGCTTAAGCGGAACAGCGGATGTGTTTTTACGGCGCCAGTTAGGTGAAGATATGTACAATACGTGCGCAGCTGTGAAAAAAGATATATTCCACCAACTCTGGACTACTACTGCACTTTAGCTGGTAGCCCTGTGTCAAAAGTGTTCATGAATTCACACTAAAAAGTAATAAACGTTCCGAAAACAAAACAAATTAAAACGCTTCCAGAATATGTTTTCTAACTTTTTTCACCACCTGGCTGTAATATTTTTATACATTATGAGATTAACAGTGAGGCATAAAACATATTGTTAATCTGGATATTTTTCTAATAATATTTTCGAGGTCTGGATGATTCTCTTTTTCATGTTAGTAATGTAAATATGATTATATATATATATATATATTTTTCATTCAAGGAAAAGATAAACGGAATGTTTTTAAAGACTACTGACCATTCCTACCCGCCTCCTCTTAACCCCTCTTTCCCATCAAGAAGATAGTGCAAGGATTGTTGCCATTTCACCACTATTGCCAAATTATCAATTTCAATTGAGAAGAGAATGGAAAACAGGTACAGTGAATGAACATGGTGCTGAAGCAGTGAAGTGGTCAGAAGAATTTTAAATCATGTTGAACGGGGATGAAAACATTAAATACTGTGTAAGTCGACCCTGTTTATATTAAATGTTCAGGAAGTCATTTATTCAGTGCCCCTTGACTGAGTCATCAGATATCGGGACCAAGTTTACCAGGATTCTATGACCGAAACGTATGAGTTTGGGTCGTGGATCACCCATGGTCCCTTGATAGAGACAACAAATATCGGGGTCAGGTCTCCCAGGGTACCTTGACTGAGACATCAGATTTTAGATCCAGGGTTTCTTAAATGATTTCATGCGCTATTTCTGAGAGCTCCTGAGATCATTTTTAAGTTCCCGTGATATTTTATTCTTTGGATTATCAATAATAATTTCCACCTTTAAAAGGTAAAGGGGACGGGACATCTCTCCAGAGACCAAATAATCTCACTTACTGTGCTGATACTCCCGTGTGCTATAACAATATGAAGTTCCTCAGGACTCAGACCATGACCATAACACCCATGGGGCTACATTCTGGGTCAGGTGTTTACCCCCAGCTGTGCATTAAAGTATTAGTATAACTGTGTTGCCTCCAGCCTTGACTTTAACCACCCTTCAGTGCCAATGGTGCACAGAAAACCACAGAACGAAATCCAAGGAGAGAAATATCACAAGACGGTTTCCAAACGGCCAAATCCCACTATCAAGATAAAGAATTGGACAGAATCTAACCAGCACAAATTCTTTTAGGTCACAATACCCTATTAGGTCCGGTTTGGTGAGGTTAAGCAGTCTTTACTCCCACAAACTGCCCCAAGACTGAACTGAAAAGAGTATAATTCTTTTACTTTATTTTATGAAATTTCGGAGAAAAAAACAGGTACAGGTAAAGGTACACACACAAGTACAGATACAGGTAAAGGTACACACACAAGCACAGGTACAGGTAAAGGTACACACACAAGCACAGGTACAGGTAAAGGTACGTACACACAAGTACAGGTACAGGTAAAGGTACACACGCACAGGTACAGATACAGGTAAAGGTACACACACACAAGTACAGGTACAGGTAAAGGTACACACGCACAGGTACAGATACAGGTAAAGGTACACACGCACAGGTACAGATACAGGTAAAGGTACACACGCACAAGTACAGGTACAGGTAAAGGTACACACACAAGCACAGGTACAGGTACAGGTACACACACACAAGTACAGGTACAGGTAAAGGTACACACGCACAGGTACAGATACAGGTAAAGGTACACACACACACAAGTACAGGTACAGGTAAAGGTACACACGCACAAGTACAGGTACAGGTAAAGGTACACACGCACAAGTACAGGTACAGGTAAAGGTACACACACACACACAAGCACAGGTACAGGCAAAGGTACACACACACAAGTACAGGTACAGGTAAAGGTACACACGCACAGGTACAGATACAGGTATAGGTACACACGCACAGGTACAGGTACAGGTAAAGGTACACACGCACAAGTACAGGTACAGGTAAAGGTACACACACAAGCACAGGTACAGGTAAAGGTACACACACACAAGCACAGGTACAGGTAAAGGTACACACGCACAAGTACAGGTACAGGTAAAGGTACACACGCACAAGTACAGATACAGGCAAAGGTACACACACACAAGTACAGGTACAGGTAAAGGTACACACGCACAAGTACAGATACAGGCAAAGGTACACACACACAAGTACAGGTACAGGCAAAGGTACACACACACAAGTACAGGTACAGGTAAAGGTACACACGCACAGGTACAGGTACAGGTAAAGGTACACACGCAAGCACAGGTACAGTTAAAGGTACACACAAGCACACACGCACAGGTATAGGTAGAGGTACACACACACACACACACACAAGCACAGATACAGTTAAGGGTACACACACACACACACAAGCACAGGTACAGTTAAAGGTATATACACACACACACACACACACACACACACACAATCACAGGTACAGTTAAAGGTACACACACACACACACACGCACAGATAAAGTTAAAGGTACACACACACACACACACACAAGCACAGGTACAGTTAAGGGTACACACACACACACAGGTACAGTTAAAGGTACAAACATACACACAAGCACAGGTACAGTTAAAGGTACACACACGCACACACACACACACACACACACACACACACACACACAAGCACAGGTACTGTAAAAGGTACACACACACAAGCACAGGTACAGTTAAAGGTACATACAAACACACAAGCACAGGTATAGGTAGAGGTACACACACACACACACACACACAAGCACAGATACAGTTAAGGGTACACACACACACACACAAGCACAGGTACAGTTAAAGGTACACACACACACACACACACACACACACACACACACACACACTCACAGGTACAGTTAAAGGTACACACACACACACACACGCACAGATAAAGTTAAAGGTACACACACACACACACACACAAGCACAGGTACAGTTAAGGGTACACACACACACACAGGTACAGTTAAAGGTACAAACATACACACAAGCACAGGTACAGTTAAAGGTACACACACGCACACACAAATACACACACACACACACACACACACAAGCACAGGTACAGTTAAAGGTACACACACACAAGCACAGGTACAGTTAAAGGTACATACAAACACACAAGCACAGGTATAGGTAGAGGTACACACACACACACACAAGCACAGGTACAGTTAAGGGTACACACACACACACACACACAAGCACAGGTACAGTTAAGGGTACACACACACACACAAGCACAGGTACAGTTAAAGGTACACACACACACACACTCACGCACAGGTACAGTTAAAGGTACACACACACACACACACACACACACAAGCACAGGTACAGTTAAGGGTACACACACACACACAAGCACAGGTACAGTTAAAGGTACACACACACACACACACACACACACACACACAAGCACAGGTACAGTTAAAGGTACACACACACACAAACATGCACGCACAGGTACAGTTAAAGGTACACACACACACACACACACACACACACACACACACACACACAAGCACAGGTACAGTTAAGGGTACACACACACACCAGCACAGGTACAGTTAAAGTTACACACACACACACAAGCACAGGTACAGTTAAGGGTACACACACACACATGCACAGGTACAGCTAAAGGTACACACATACACACAGAAGCACAGGTACAGTTAAATTTACACACACACACACACAAGCACAGGTACAGTTAAAGGTACACACACACACACACACAAGCACAGGTACAGTTAAAGGTACACACACACACACGCACAGGTGCAGTTAAAGGTACACACACACACACACACACACACACACACACACACACACGCACAAGCACAGGTACAGTTAAGGGTACACACACACACAAGCACAGGTGCAGTTAAAGGTACACACACACACACACACACACACATGCACAGGTACAGTTAAGGGTGCACACACACACAAGCACAAGTACAGTTAAAGGTACACACACACACAAGCACAGGTACAGTTAAAGGTACACACACACAAGCACAGGTACAGTTAAAGGTACACACACACACACACGCACAGGTGCAGTTAAAGGTACACACACACACACACACACACACGCACAAGCACAGGTACAGTTAAGGGTACACACACACACAAGCACAGGTGCAGTTAAAGGTACACACACACACACACACACACACATGCACAGGTACAGTTAAGGGTGCACACACACACAAGCACAAGTACAGTTAAAGGTACACACACACACACAAGCACAGGTACAGTTAAAGGTACACACACACAAGCACAGGTACAGTTAAAGGTACACACACACAAGCACAGGTACAGTTAAGGGTACACACACACACACACACACACACACACAAGCACAGGTACAGTTAAGGGTACACACACACACACAAGCACAGGTACAGTTAAAGGTACACACACACACACACACGCACACAAGCACAGGTACAGTTAAAGGTACACACACACACACACACACACACACACACACACAAGCACAGGTACAGTTAAGGGTACACACACACACCAGCACAGGTACAGTTAAAGTTACACACACACACACACACACACACACACACACACACACGCACAGGTACAGTTAAGGGTACACACACACACATGCACAGGTACAGCTAAAGGTACACACATACACACATAAGCACAGGTACAGTTAAAGTTACACACACACACACACACAAGCACAGGTACAGTTAAAGGTACACACACACACACACGCACAGGTGCAGTTAAAGGTACACACACACACACACACACACACACAAGCACAGGTACAGTTAAGGGTACACACACACACACAAGCACAGGTGCAGTTAAAGGTACACACACACACACAAGCACAGGTGCAGTTAAAGGTACACACACACACACACACACATGCATAGGTACAGTTAAGGGTGCACACACACACAAGCACAGGTACAGTTAAAGGTACACACACACACACACACACATGCACAGGTACAGTTAAGGGTGCACACACACACAAGTACAGGTACAGTTAAAGGTACACACACACACACACACACAGGTACAGTTAAAGGTACTCACACACACACACACACATGCACAGGTACAGTTAAGGGTACACACACACACAAGCACAGGTAAAGTTAAAGGTTCACACACACACACAAGCACAGGTACAGGAACTTCATCATTATTCTAATACAAGGAAAATATATTTATGGGAAAGAATTCATTAAACTTGGGCACAAAGGCAAATTACAAGGTCATGGGCGCTCAAATTTAATTTCTCCCCGAACAAAACTTGATGGAAACAAAACATCGTAATAATATCTTTCTTTATCTTTATAACAATCTCCCTACATCTCCCCTCACTTCCTTCCTTTACTCCCTCTCTAGGTCCCGTGGTATGCTAAGAAAGGGTAAACGTTTTTTTCTATTGTCTGATCAAAAGGATATTTATAGAGATGAACATATAAAATCTAGAGAGAGAGAGAGAGAGAGAGAGAGAGAGAGAGAGAGAGAGAGAGAGAGAGAGAGAGAGAGTAAAATACAGCACGCCACGTGTTTCTGAATATCTTTCGTCCAGTCATCCACTCACTGCCGTGGAAGTCTGCCAAGCAGGTCTCGCAAAGGACATTCTTAAATCCAGGTTATACAACAACGTTCTTAGTACGTACCGCCCATTTACTAGACACGAGATTAGTTTCTTCCTTTTTTCCGTGTGTGTGTGTGTGTGTGTGTGTGTGTGTGTGTGTGTGTGTGTAATAATAATAATAATAATAATAATAATAATAATAATAATAATAATAATAATAATAATAATAATAATAAACGGTTTATTAATAGAGTTGCAGCCGGTGGCTGAAAATATACAGACTTACATTTGATTTAGACATAATGATATAATATGCAGTGAATACATTTACAGGGCTGTACAGTACATAAATCAGGAGTTGTTTATTATTTTAACAATAGATGGGATGGTGCTGTTCTTATATTTATCTATGCGGGCTATTATGGGCTGTATTTTGTTGTAGTGGCGGACTTCGCGAGGTGGGTGGGGGGCTGCCGGTGGCAGGAGGTGGCGATGACGAGGCTGGTGCAGTAGTCCACGGCCAAACGTTTCCAGTGCTTGGTGGTGGAGGTCACTGAGGGATGGCATTTCCAGGGTGGAGAGAGCGTTGTTGTAGCCGGAGTATTCTGCGCCGAGCATGATTCTGCCAGGCTCTTTTCTGTACCTTCTCTAGCTGACATTGTTGGGTGGAGTTGAGAGAAGACGACCAGGCTGGTGACGCATACGTCAGTTTGTGTGTGTGTGTGTGTGTGTGTGTGTGTGTGTGTGTGTGTGTGTGTAAGCGAGCGCATTTGTCTGTGGGTATGTGGGTGATGGCGAAAGATCATGTGTGTGATTAATAAGTGGCTCTCCGTATTATTTCATATATAAATAAATACATTAGCATTTCCTACATAAATAATATCTACTCTACTCAGAAAGAGCTGCTGTGCGGAGTATTACTAACTGAAAGACGTTGGGATGAAATACTGTATATGTGACGGGAATCTGGAGAGAAAAGACATCGGTATTAACTTTGAGTTTCATAAAGACGTGAGAAGCAAGCCAGTCAAGGCAGCCTAGACCGGTTTAATTCCCTGTGAACAAATTTGCCATGAGTTGACGAATGTTAGTTTAGTCAGGTTTCTTACGCCAAAATAGTCTTAGTAAAACACGCAGAATTATATTGTTTTTCTTCTCTGTTTATAAGTACGGTAATCTGAGATCTGGCCAATGTGTGGGTGCCTGTATCATTCTCTGTTTACCTATCTCTGTATAAGTATATGATCTGTGCTAAAAACATATAACTTCAGCGTGAATTATATGAAACTCAAATTCTCTATGTAGAAGCACAAGGATGCAGTAGGTAGTGACCACATTTGCGTCGGTAGTGTACTACAGCTGCTCTCTCACTGAGTACTATGTCAAAAGAACACGATAGACTCACCACCTCAGCGTTCACAGAAATCTTTTAAAGGTTTGTGGGAAAAAAATAATAATTTAACCTGAGTCTGTAAAACTGAGCTCGGGCTTCAAAATAATAGTATTCTGTGAAAGGTGAACATGTAACTGAGCACCACTGGCCAGCGCGCTTTAACATAAAAATAGCGTCACGGGTGAAGGTGTAGACATACGCCGGACTACTTCTACTAGAGTTATCACACGAAAGTCAGCTGAATAAACATGTGTTAGAGTATCTTATTAAAATCATCTAGTAACATCTATGTATATCTGCCTCAGGCGAAGAGCAAAATATAAAAATTCTAGAACATTCTGTTAATTCCCGTAAGTTATCAGAGTTATAGAGAATATGGTACAGTATTATGAAAGATGCGAATAATGCTCTCTCTCCCTTTTTCTCTCCTCTCTCCTTTTCTCTCTCTCTGTCTCTCTCTTTACATAATTTTCTCTTGGTAATCAATAGCGCTAAAGTTCCAAGATCCTCGGATCATCCATGGTAAAAATAGACCCTCTAAGGCGAACAGCTTTGCAAATTCAAGAAAAACAGTAACGATAGTTTTGAGAAGGTTCAAGACTTCTGTAACTCCATTAAACAAAACCAATCACTTGTTGAATATGTAAAGTACTCGAAAATCTTCATCATAAAAAAGTTTACCGTACTTTTCTTTTCAACAAAAATGTGTGATGGATTTAAACTTTGTTTCGAGAATGTTTACTTTGCATTTGGTCAAGAAAACATATAAGACGCATTTCTTGCGTTGAAGCTGTGAAAGCTTGTTTTGTTTTTCTGTGTGAAGGTGTTGGCGAATCTTCCATGTAAACGTTGGCAGCAAGTAAAGACATCTACATCATCTCACACACACACACACACACACACACACAATCTTCCCCAATAAGATTTTTTTTTTGCCACAGTGAATGACTTTAAGACAATGTCCTCAAGAAAGTTAGCCCATCACAAAGAGGGAAATGGGTAAAGCTGGCATCACACATTAAGAGGTGCTCTCCCTCCCTTAGAAATATTAAGTAACTTTTTGACATCGTAGGGTCTGTCTGTATACCTTATTCGGTACTCCTGATCTTACTGATTCAGGATTGTCAATGAATTATATTAAATTAGTAAGACGTTAATTTCAATTAATTTCGCCGAAACAGGGATTAAGTTATAGATCGTCAGAAATTTACTCACCGTGCTCAGGGATAGATTAATGTTGGACAGGTAACAGGCAGCAGTGCTAAGTATCTGGGGATAAAGGTTACCTGCCTTATATACAAAGAGTTAAACCGCACAGACATAAAACGCTGAGGCTTTCTTTATAACTGACGTAAGTCATAGTATACAGTAGACAGGACGACTACTTCTTTTTTACAGACCGAGAGACATAATTGATTTCCTGTCTATCTGCTTTTTGAGGCGTTTGTCTTACTCTCAGACAAATGGGAGTTATTCTTGTTCTCAAGATTCTTAAGTAAGCTTTAAGAAGCACTATTTGTATTTATCTTCACAAATACCACCGCTGTCACTGTAGTTGATCATCAGTGCCATTCACGACAGGAGTCAGGATACTTCAAGGTACTGTACATTTCCTCCTGAGAGACACATGTTTCCCTATTGCCTTATGAGCAAGATAAGCAGAGCGTTTAGTTAAGCTTTCCTACACTAAAAACTACACATCCATTGTGTTCCTTGTCAACTGTACTTAATACCACTTTCAAACCACACGATTCTCAATACTAACACACTGTGATTTTGAAAAAGAGTTGCATACTGAATGAGGTAAATACTTGGAGTAATGGGTTTCAACGATGCGATGATACAATGCAAACACAAGCGAGCGAGGCGGGAGGCGACCCATGTGTGTTCAACGATTACATTTAATAAGCCGAGTCGGTCGTGCTCGCCACCCCCCAAAGCCTTTCAATTAACCACAAATCACACACGCACACCAGAAGGAGATCACTTGTGTTTGTCTGTCTTTCATCATTTTAGTCTTCATCTTGTCCGTCTGTGCCTGCTTCTGCCTTTGTAACCTTCTTTCGGTCGGCTATTCTGTTATTCATTTCGTTATCTGTCTGTCTGTCTGTCTGTCTTTTTGTCTCAACGCTATATCATCACTACATTATCTCATCTATTTCGTTATCTGACTGTTGGTCTTCCCAAGTCATTTAGTTAACGTCTTTATCTGTGTTTCTGTCTCTCATATCAATTGTCTCTGTCCCTGTTTACTTATCTCTTAGTTATCTTTCTCTTTTGCGCTTCTCTACGTATCATTCTCTTTTCGTTTCCTTCTAGGTATATTTACATGTATTTTAGATTCCTTCTTCCATTATCTGTTCCTTTGTTTATCTCTCCTCCTACTTATGGCTTTAGTTTGACTGGGATTTCCTTTATGCAAAAACTTGTCTCTCTGTTTTTGTTTGTGTATCTGTCAGTGATTCTGTGTTTATGTATTTTGG
The DNA here is from genome assembly GCA_958450375.1 of Homarus gammarus. Lineage (NCBI taxonomy): Eukaryota > Metazoa > Arthropoda > Malacostraca > Decapoda > Nephropidae > Homarus > Homarus gammarus. Next base: position 199,669 of record CAUDMG010001730.1, on the reverse strand, counting down.
GTGCTTGTCCTTTAGTATCTGTGCATGCCTGCGTTTGTCTGTGTATCTGTATGTGTCTATGTCTTTGTAGTTGCGCCTGTATCTAAGTTTGTCCTTAAAATCATTCCTTTGTCTTAATTTTTATGTCATCATTTCTAATTTATATCTATATTTTGTTCTGTCTGTTTCTGTTATTGGTTCTCTATGTTTATACACATATCTCTGCTTCTGTGTCTGTCTCTTTGTTTCTGTTTTGCTGTATGTTTCTGTGCCTTTTAATCTCTATATGATTTTGTTTCTCTACTTCTCTATCGTTCTGTGTTAGTATGTCTGTCTATTTTATGTCTGTGTCTTTCCACGCCTGTCTTGTGTGTGTGTGTGTGTGTGTGTGTTGTGTGTAATAATAATAATAATAATAATAAAAATAAACGGTTTATTAATTGTGTGTGTGTGTGTGTGTGTGTGTGTGTGTGTGTGTGTGTTTGTATATATGTGTGTGTGTGTGTGTGTGTCGGGCTGTTGTATTGGTCTATTCGTCTTCATGTTCTTCCAATTTGTGTCTATATCCGACTCTTCTCCTATACCCTTGTTCACTCTCTCTCTCTCTCTCTCCCTCTCTCTGTTTTCCCCTCACTGTATCTGTTACTTTTTCTCCCTTACTCCACTTTTTCTCTGTCTCTTTCCTTTTCCATCACTGCTATTTTTCCCCTTTCGTGTGTTATTTCTACTTTTCCTCTTTTATTTTCTCTATTTCGCTGTATGTGCCACTTTTTACTCACTCTATTTTTCTTTCACCCTTTAATGTCTTATTCCCACTTTCTTTCTCTTTTATTTTCTTTATCTGTTATTTTTACTGATTTTCTTTCTGGTACAAACTTTCCCTTGCTGTATCATTACTACATTCTCTCTGTATGTATGTATTATGTATGTATGTATGTATGTATTTGCGTCTGTCTGTCAGTCTGTCTGTCTGTGTATATATATATATATATATTAGGGTGACAATAAAAAGTGAAAGTTTTTATTTTTAGATGGCCATTTGTCTAATACTGCGTACCCATGAAAAAAGAACACAGGCGAAATCCTGGGTCATTTGGACAATATTTAGAGGTGGCTCAAGCCATTTGAAGTTAACACTACTGAAATTATTATTGATTTTTTCTAATTTCTTTTTTTATGAACCGATTACTATGAAACTTTGCAGGTATATGTAGAATGCAAATTCAAACTAAAGTTGTTCCTAACATTTTTTCTAAAAATGAGTAATGAGTATTTTGGCTGGTGCAGCTATTGGCAATGCAGAGGGGAGGGAGAGGCGGGTGTCAGTCGGGGTAGGGGGAAGAGGTTGTGTGCCAGTGTCTGACTGGTACAGTAGCATCAGTTGTGTGTGAGACGTGACGGTGGGTGTGTGTGCGTCGCTCTTGTTGCAGTATTACGGTTAGTACCATTGTCTTTGTCTAAAATCAATGCATCAATTTAGGTATATAACACTTTAAAAACTTTATACAAGTGATCTTGCATGCCGTATGCTTTATGGGTACTGTTGTTTGCATAACAGTAACAACATATGTTACATAAATGTTTTTGTTTGTTTCAGGTTCAATGACGAGTACACGTTCAAAAACTGAAGTTTGGCTCATTGGTCAACACATAACCGAAATCACGGGTGCACAACTTCCTTCAAGAGGAGATGTTCTTCGTCTGTTTTTCCACGGTCACCATGAACATAAGAAAACAGTGAATGACTCTGCGAGTGAAGTTGCAGCATCGGTTATTAGTTTCTGGAATAAAGCACGGATTCCTACCATAACTGAGAAGAGTATTGGACGAAAGGTAGTGGATCTTTTTTTAATGTGGAAGGGACTTAAGAAAAACTGCACTCGCACTACAGACACACTACGTAAGAAAGAGGAAACTTTTTGTGATGAGTTAGAGGACCTCTTCGATGTTGCCCACCCCAAGGCAATGCAGCTCTTGACCATCAAAGAAGGCCGAGCATTCCTGGCAGCGCAACGAGAAAAAGGGAGAAGAGGTGTAATGGCAGGAGTAGACAAAAAGATTGCTTGTTCCATGAAACGTCGGGAAGAAAGCAAGAGTAAGCAATCTCTACAACAGAATCAAGCCAGTTCTGCTCTTGAATATGATGAGTTGGGTTCTTCGTCTGAAACAGAATCACAATCAAGCTCGTCATCATCTACAAGTTCCCTAGCGATATCACCAGTGGTATCTTCTTCCAATCGTAAACGTGCTACTCTCAAAGTTATCACCCCTGAATTGTCAAGTACATTGGACCGCACTGGGATCAGTCACCGCTCTGCTCTCGGGATCGTCAGTGCCACGGCTGCTAGTCTAGGTCATGACCCAATGGAACTAGTTTTAAACTATGAGACAGTGCGTACTTCGCGAGCGACCCACCGTTCTGGGATTGCCAACGAAATTAAAGAAAAATTTCAACCTAGTGAAGTGCTCACTGTGCACTGGGATGGAAAAATTATTCCTGATGAACAAGGAGCGAGTGTTGACCGAATCGCCATTCTTGTCTCCGGAATCAATACTGAAAAGCTGCTTGGTGTCCCGAAACTATTGTCAGGGACTGGACAGGCCATTGCTACAGCAGTCAGTGCAGCGCTGGAAGAGTGGAAAATATCAGAGAATGTTTCAGCACTCAGTTTTGACACAACAGCTTCAAACACTGGGCACTTGTCGGGGGCATGTGTCATTCTGGAGCAGAAACTCGGCCGCCGTCTTCTGCATCTCGCGTGTCGTCACCACATCCTTGAGCTTGTTGCCGAGAAAGCGTATGTGGAATGCATGGGGCCTTCCTCTGGACCAGATATTACTCTCTTCTCTCGCTTCAAGCATAAGTGGAAGGACATCAGTCAAGATGACTACAGCCCTCTCTCAGACCTCCCTCCAAGTTTGTGCGAGAAACGAGATGACCTCATCTGTTGCTGGAAACATCATCTGGGCAAGAAGCAGCAGCCATGTGATGATTACCGTGAGGTACTGGAGCTAGCAATCAGGTGTCTCGATGGAGCTCTACCCAAGTTTAATCTCCGACGGCCCGGAGCACTTCACCGAGCACGGTGGATGGCGAAGCTCATTTATGTCATGAAGATCCTGATTTTTGCTAATCAGTTTAAACAACTGCTCGTGAGACATTAGGCTTGAAACGATTCACATTCTTTGTGCTAGAGGTGTATGTCAGTGCATGGTTCACGGCCTCCGTTCCATCCTCCGCTCCTGCTAATGATTTGCGGCTCCTCCAAGACCTGTCAGAGTACCACGACGTCAAAATATCAAGAACATGTCTCACAGTCTTCGGTCGTCACCTGTGGTACCTCAGTGAAGGCTTGGTGGGTCTTGCACTCTTCGATCCACAAGTTAATGCAACAATGAAGACAAACATAGTTCGGGCAATCGTTGAGAGGAAGGCGACCGAGGATTCACCAAAACGTGCTGCTCTTCCTGCCACATCTTCCCTTCCCACAAAGCAGCTCTCTGATGATGAAGACTTCAAAACTGGCGTCGCAGTTGTGGGTGGTCTCAGAGTCATCAACGACACTGCAGAGAGAGGGATTGCCTTGATACAGGCATTCAACAGCAAGATCACGAAGAGTGAAGACCAGCGTCAACATCTGCTGCAGGTTGTTGAAGAGCAGAGGCGGTCACAACCAGGGACATCAAAACAGGACCTTACAAGCAAAAAGCGAAAACAATGAATGGGTTGTCCACACCTCTCCCACCCATTGATGTAAGCGTGTTCACTGCAGTTTCATTTTAAAAAGGAATTAATCATTTATATGTACAGTGTACACATAAACTTGCTCAATATGTAAATTTTAAAATAAACCGGCATATTATGAATATTCGTATTTTTTGCCTATAAGGATAAAACTTCAATTGACTTGAGCTACCTCTAAATATTGTCCAAATGACCCAGGATTTCGCCTGTGTTCTTTTTTCATGGGTACGCAGTATTGGACCAATGGCCATTCCATTTAATCAATTTTAGAAATTCACCCCTATGCACTATTGTCACCCTAATATATATATATATATATATATACATATATATATATATATATATATATATATATATATATATATATATATATATATATATATATATATATATATGTGTATATATATATATATATATATATATATATATATATATATATATATATATATATATATATATATATATATATATATATATATAATTCACATCTTCAGGGGTGAGTACAGACTAAGGAGAAATACTTGACAAGGCTAATATATACAGTAGAGGAGAGTGATATCAAGTCCCCCCCTGCTATATGGCAGTGAGACATGGGTCACATAAAGGAGGCACCTCAAGGTACTTGAAAACTTTCACCAACGTAGTCTACAGTATGTTCCATCCTCCGAGTTCGCTGTCATTCACTCAATAAGCCGGAGTTAATGAGTGTTAATGAGTGTTGAATTAGTTATTTATATTCTGTCAATGCAAAGAAAACTTCGTGAACACTTTCATTAAACATTAGGTCCCCAAAACACTCCCACACACACACACCTACACATGTTACCAAGCGTCGACGCGTATATACACACACACACACCTTTACACGCGAATACACATCCACCGGGCACAAACTTAACACTACGAGTGTCCAAAAACACATTCACAGGCATCACACCCCCCCTCCCACATACACACACACACATACATGCAAGCACACATTTACACACACACACACACACACACTAAATAGAGGTAACCGCTTATTAAGCTTTAAAAATTAACTAAAACGTTTGTCAGTTGGGAATCAAAATTTTAATATCACTCCTAGAATATAATGGTATTGGTATTAAGTAAAATGTCTTTTATTTCATTGAGACTTCATTTTCTAACATAAGATAGTCAAATTATGCCTCAAGTGGGTAAGGTCTGTTAAGGTTAAGGTAGGATATTTTACGATAGGATAGATTAAGTTAGGTGATAATATTCATTCATATGTATTATGATATTACACACGTTCACACTACTATTACTACTTTTCTGTCACTCGGAATCGAGTGACGATCATCCAGCTAGGATACAATGATATGAATTATAAAGGATGTCACCTTCGTTGGTAAGCTCTGAGATGACTTGAGAGACCGATACGGAACCGGTAGGGTCGTTCACAGATGTTGCACATGGGGAGAGCAACATCTAGTGCGGGAGGGGCGGCGGCAGCTTCTTTGCGGCGTTGGCACTTGTGTGCCTCGGTGTGCAGTCGGGTTTACAAGAAAGTATTGACACCTTCTCATGTGGTGCTCCTCCAAGCGATACGGTGTGGAGTGATCGTTTCCCAGGTGAGGGGTACGATTTGGCACTTTCTTAGGTTTGTCTTAAAACTAACCTTATGCCTTTTCAGTTGCCCGCCAGCATAACGTTTACTCTTCGTTAGGTGACTGTAAAGCAGCTGCTTTGGCTGTCTACTGTCGTTCATGTGGGTAACAGCCAATCCAGCATAGTTGTTCATGAATAATGGTAGCCTCGATGCTCCTACAGTTGGTGTCAGCAAGATTATTCGCATTTGCTCTGTTGTCTTCCCAGCGAACTCGGAGGATGGAACATAGACTACGTTGGTGAAAGTTTTCAAGTACCTTGAGGTGCCTCCATTATTACCCATGTCTCGCTGCCATATAGAACATAAGAACATAAGAAAATAAGGAGTCTGCAATAGGCCGGTTGGCCTGTTCATGGCAGCTCCTGTCGATAGTTACTACCACTCTCTATCATCCATGAATCTATCTAGTGTTCGAAGAGTCTTGAACAAGACTGTACATTCACCTCAAGGCCGAAGTGTGCATACGCATCTGCGTAGGAATTCAGGATCTCCTGTAGGTCGCATTCAGCGTGAGCGACAAGGGTGAGGTAGTCTCCATACTGAAGTTCAGTAATGGAGGCTGCTGTCACCTTTGTTACTGCCTGGAGTCGTCTTATGTTGAAAAGACCACAAGTTAAATTGGCATTGGCAGTAGTTAGGAAGGCAGCCAACAAAATGGAAAAGAGAGTTGGTGCCAGTACACATCCTTGTTTTACCCCCGTTTGATTGGGAAAGAACTCAAACTGTGTGTGTGTGTGTGCCATTGTAGAGGACACTGCCGTTCATGCCATCGTGGAGTATCCTCACAATGGGGATGAATTTTGGTGGACAGCATAAGCGGCTGAGGGTCAGCCAGAGGGTTTCCCTCTTGACGAAGTCGAAGGCCTTGGTTAGGTCAATGAAGGCCATGTACAGGTCACGACGCTTTTCCTGTATCTGGCGGGCAGCAAAGATCCTGTCAGTGGTGCCACGTGATGGTCTAAACTTAGGCACACTGAAATTCTGGGAGGAAGTTTTCCAACTCAAGAGGAAGTCTGTTCAGGAGGACTCGAGTGATAATCTTACCGGCTATGGATAGCAACGAGAACCCGTGGTAGTTTTCCCATTGTGACCCATGGTCTGACGGGTCTCCCTTGTTCTTATAAGTATTAACGATGGAGGCATCTTTAAGAGGTTGGGGGATTTTCTTCTTTTCCCATATATTCTCCAGGAGAGATTGGAAACGGCTGGTAAGCAGAGGTCCTCCTGCTTTATACACCTCGGTTGGGATTTCATCAGGCCCTGAGGCTTTGTTATTTTATTATTTTGTTTGATAGCAGTAGCTACGTCATCCAGGGATGGAGGATAGCTGAGTTGGGTCAGCTCAGGATGCTGAGGGACCTGCTGGGTAGTCAGGACATTCACATCGGTGTTTCGGTTGAGCAATGCATGGTAGTACTCATTCCAGCACTGAAGGATGCCTTCTTCGTCTTTAATTAGGGAGTTACCTTGAGGATGAGAGGAAGGAATGGGTGGGTGCGCCATGAGTGATTGGCCCATAACATGTTTTTATGAAATTGAAAAATTCGCGTATGTTGTGTTGATCTGCAAGTTTTTCTACTTCACATGATTTATTTTTCAACCATTCATTCTTTAGATTATGTAGCTCGCGCTGACCAGCCGCTTTATTCTTGTGGACGGCATCAGCTTTGATCCGAGACTGAGGATTGTTTGGCCAGTCATTTGAAGCAGCACCTTTGTCATCGACGAGTACTGTACATTATTTCCGTTTAATTTTCATCTAACCAGTCCTGGTGTATTCTTTCCATTTGGCCGAGTGTCTCTCTTTTGGTTTTTGTCATGACAGTGTCGAGAATACCCCATTCACCTCTGGGATTTGGGTTGTTTGTTGTTGGGGTGTTTATCAGCCTATGTTCGAGCTGCTCTCTGAAAGCATGTGCTACCGCTGGATCCTCCAGATGCTTAGTGTTAAAACCTGCTCTGGAGGCTTGTCGACTTCGCTGTTTTGGGGCGATGTGAAGTGAGAGTTTGGCTCTGACGAGTTGTCTCATTGCCTACATCATTGTCAGAGAAAGAGATCGTAAGGATGTCCTCATCATCCGAGCCATGTGTGGCTCAGACGACTGTCACACACACACACACACACACACACACACACACACACACACACACACACACACACACACACACACACATGAGCACAAAAATAACTTAAACTACCTGGTTTTGTGTGACACATCGAAATTAAAAATAAAAATGTCATGTTGGTGACTGAGATAGAAGATTCGGAGCCTTTTAGAAACACGACAGTCGGACACATCTAACTAACAGATCTTCTTCATTGTATGCAAATATGGAACACTTTCCATGTAAATTAGGAAAGCAATGTCTCTATTTCTCGGCACGTGACCAATATCATTTGAAGAGTTTCGTTTTCAGTGGCAAAAATTTGGAATTTCTGTGTCATTATGAATTGGGAACAAGGTCTGCTCGTCCTGGCTACTTCCCAACATAATTATTACCAGAAGCTTTGACAAACTTGAAAAAGCTACGCTATATACAGGGGGTAGTGCTTTTTACATTTTAAATAACCTCCAATTTAGTTTTCAAAAGCTTAAATTAATTTATATATGGTAAATTTGCTCTATTTTATTTAAGATATCGTTTACCATTATAAGATGGCCAAATTATACATAACATACTGTATGTTAGGTTAGCATAGTTTAGGGTAGCTCAGGTTAGGGCTACAATTCTTTAGATCAGATCAGATCAGTTCAGATCAGATCAGGTCATGACAGAGTAGGGTAGATTATGTCTGAAAGTACACATGTATAGATATTTTTATTATCTTTATGATCGTCTATGGCCAGCTAAAAGTTTCCTAACTCTCAGAAAAACTTGAAATACATAAAAGTTATCACTTAAAGGCAATTATATATATATATATATATATATATATATATATATATATATATATATATATATATATTATATATATATATATATATATATATATATATTGCTTTCTATACTTTTTTGGTTTTCACACTATTTTTGCCTTCTACGCATTTTTCGTTTCAACACTTTTATGTTTTATATTCTACACGTTCATGATGTCGCTTTATATTTTGCTGTCTACAAGTTTTTACTCTGCACATGTTTTTGCTCACTACAAATATTTTTGTCTCTACGTGTAATTTACTTTCTACACGCATTTTCTCTCTATACGCAATTTGTTTTCGATACTTTACTTTCTGCTCATTATTTTTGGTTTATTTTTGCTTTCGACGCGTATTATACTTTCTAGATGTTATTTTATTCTAAAGAGTTCCTTGTTTCCTAGATACCACCTTGATTTGCTGACTACAACCAAGTTAGCCGGGAGGCAGCACGAAGTTGTCAGTCTTCTCCGCTCTGAGCGCCCCCCCTCCGCCCCCCCCCCCTCCGCCCCCCACCCCTCACCATATCCATTACACCGGTGGAAAACTCGACACCAATTCCTTGAAAACACTGACTTGGTCGAGAGCACTTCCTTCCTTTCATAAAATCTTCTTCCTGGCTTCATTCTCCCGCTGTCAAAACTTCCCACTCGCTTCAGTTGCCTATTTTTTTCCAAGTCTTTTCCACTTCACTTCCATCTCAGAGATGCTCCACCAAAAGAAACCGTAAAGTTATTCAAAACTTCATGTGAACGAATGGTTCTATAATATGTTTCAAGCAATTATCTACTCATTTATATAAACAATTGTATGTAATTATCTCTACGACAAATGAAGTGAACTCGATGAAACTTACCACTCTAATAAGGAAACAACTCCGGAGGCATTGGTGTAGTTTTGGGAGTATGCGGCCTGGGGTGAGGAAGTGAAAAACTATTGTAGACCTCTCTGAGCGCCGCGGGTCTAGTAGCTAGCTTCCTGCAGCATCCCTCTCAAGCCGACTTTTCTTCACGTTCACTAAAACTAATCATATAACTACTGTATCTATTTATTAACAATTCATTTCTTATTTTTCTACACAACACTCGTTCCCCTTTCCTTATAAAAAACGTAAAGGTGGAATATATATTTCGTTTTTTTTTTTTTTCTTTTTTTTTAGGTTAAGGTGGGGAAAGGATGGAAGGAATGCTGGGGCTCAAGGCACAGCCAGACATGAGGGATGGAGAAGTCACGACATATAGTCGTGGGAGGAAAGGTTGGAAAAGAAGTTTAATGAATTAAATAGAGGGGGATGACACCCCTTGTTTTACATATTACAGAGTTTGTTGGCTAACTAAGCTAACCTAGGATTTACAATGAGGTTGCACAATTGATATTTTAGTAAGCAATGACTAGATTGATTTTACAATTACAAGTTTATTAACATCTTATACTGCATTACGTTATGAACTCACTTGATTGTGACTTGTTAAATGTGAATTTATATCATCTAAGTTTTAATCTAAGGTGGATCACTGTGGCGGACATAGATGGGTCGCGGGTTGGGTTTTTGCAGTGCGGGCAGACTCCGGGGCCACCAGGCGTGGGGTCTCCCTCCGTTGATGTCTTCCCCGCGTAGGTGGTCTGGGCTGTGAGGGTCGTCCAGGAGCTTGTCCCAGACCTTCTTCCCTAGGCGATGGAACCTGAAGTTGAGGGCCTCTGTTTTATTTCTTAGGTGGATGGTTTCCACTGTCTCCTGGTAGGGTGGCGCTTGGCCACTGGCTGACCTCAAACACTTGTTTTGGAAGCTCTGTAGTTGTTGTAGTCTAGTCTTCCCGATTGTGACGAGTGGTATAGATGGCTACTCCAACACAGGCCTCACCAGCGCCTTGTACAGGTGAATTTGTATTTTCACAGGCATCAATTTAAAACGTTTTAATTTGGCTGCGGCGACTTTGGCTTTATTTAGTCTGTCCTTCACGTGGGGAATGATGCCCGTCCGAGAAATGATGAGGCCGAGCAACCTGCCTTGTTTAGAGTACTCAATCTCTTCGTCGTCGATCATCAATGGGGCCGGCTTGAATTTGGCTATGGGTATGACCTCAAATTAGTTTTGTTTGTTTTTATTTTCCATTTATTTTCATACTCCGAGATCTCCTCTATTGCCCGAGCAGTGAGTCGCGCCATCCTTGCTGTGGACCTTCCTGGGCAGGTGACGATCTGTGTTACATCGTCGGCATACATGACGTACTCGCTGCCGACGATTGGGGGTGGCAGGTCAGCCGTGTAGTGTGTGTAAAGGGTTGGTGAGAGACAAGAGCCCTGAGGCACGCCGCTCGATAGTGAGAATTCTTCTCCAAAATGTTCTTGCATCTTGATTTTGGCTCTGCGGTCCATAATGAAGTTGCACTGCAGGCGAGTCAGATTTTCGGGTAGCCCCAGTTGTATGATCTTATACTGCAGCCCTGCGTGCCAAACTTTGTCAAACGCCTTGCTGACGTCTCTTAGTACTATGTTGCACTGCAGGCGGCCAGTTATGGCATTGGCGATCTGCTCGTAGACCTGAGCTATGGCGGTGGATGTGCCTCGGTACTGGCGGAAGCCGAACTGGCGGGGATTATGCACGTCTTCGTCCTCCAGATACATACGCAATCGCTTGTTGACTATTTTTTCGAAGATTTTGGCAGGTACCTCTAGCAGCGATATTGGTCGAAAGTTTTCGACTTTGTTTGAAGGCTTCCCTGCTTTTGGTGTGAGGCGAATAACGGCGATTTTGAACATCTTAGGGAAGTATCCAGAGGCGAGGCAGGCGTTGCATATATGAGCAAGCCTCTCTATCATGTTGTCGGGGAGTTGAGCCAGGATCTTCTTGTTAATGTGACTTTGACCAGGTGATTTGTTTTTAAACCCTTTTATGACGGCTGACACATCTGCAGGAACTATGCGTTCCGTCAGGTAGCTTCCGTACACCAGTCTGGTGAAGTTAGTCCGTGGGAGCGGCTGGAGCAGGTGCTGATGGTCCTGCAACTGACCGAAAATGTCCTCCTCAAACTCCCTGTCGAAGCCCTCGTTCTCCTGTTCACTAATGGTAAAGATATTTCGTAAATATCGCCGATGTAGTTGTTTTTGGTTTTCTTCCTCGAATATTTTCACGTTGTTTGGTCGAGCAGGTAAGGGACCGTGCTAGAGGTGGAACCCATCAGTCGCTTTATCCCTTTCCAGAATGCAGCAGAATTGCGGTAATTGTTGGCTGCCTCCCACACCAAGGCGGCCCACTCTTGTTCATGTAGACGTTTGCTCTCGTGCTGGATGTCCGTCTGTAGCTCTCGGTACCGGTCTCTCAGCTCCTGCGTCCACCCGCGGATACTGGCTCGCTGTCTCACGTGAGCGTACTGGACACTGAGCTGCCTCAGCTGGTGACTAGTGTGAGGATGGGGAATGGTCCTGTAACTAGTGGTCGGGATGTTGTTGTCCATCTCCGTCTTCACATCCGTGTACCATTGTTCGACCGCGTCGTCGATGTCATTGGGGCTGGCTTCTTCCAGGTTTCTCCCCTGCTTGAGACCGAGAGACTCCTTGAAGGAGTCCCAGTCTGCCCGTTTGAGGTTTGACCTGATGTTGTCGGGGCTCATAATGGGATTGGATGAGAGCGTCACGACGACTGGCAGGTGATCGCTGGTACTGATGGGTCCGGCGGTAACGTGCCTGTTCAGGACGGCCTCGTTGTTAGAGAGGATTATGTCAGGTGTTGTGGCACTGGCACGTCTGATCAATGTCGGGAAATCTGGCCCGAGGTGTTGCAGTTTTCCCCTTCTGATGTTGTCATACAGCGCCACACCGACGTTGTTCTCATTACCGTGTCCTAGTATGGAGTGGCGCGCATTTAAGTCTCCTATGATGTATGTTGGTTTTCTGTGGCGTAGCAACTGGTTTAGATCTTGTTCGGGTAAGTAAGGACGTTTGGGAGGTAGGTACATTGTGCATATGGTAACAGATCCCCTAGTTGTCTCCACCTGCGCTCCCAGAACTGAATCCTCGAAGTCTGGTAACACTCTGTGACTCAGCCGTGACCTGACGGCCACAGCGACACCATCGTTCAGCTCACCCGTCATGTTCCTCTGGTATACAGTGTAGCCAAAAATTTTCAGCTTACTTTCGTCCTTTATGCCCGTACTGTTTAACAGAATGATGTCTGGGCAAATTGATAGTATAAGTTAGACAGTTCATTACGTCTATTAAGGGACCAGTGTAGGACATTATGTTGGGCAATTTTCATCCTGCTAACGACTGCCATTTCGGAGACTAGCTTGGGGCGTCTCTTGGAGTGTTTGCTCGGCTTCTGCCATTTCTAGGGGGACGGAACTTCTTAGCAGAACCTTCGAACATCTGCTTGTCAGTCAATGTCGGACCATCGAACTTCTCGTCACCCGTGTACAGGAAGGTGTTCAGGTCCTGGGCCTGCGTGTCGTAGTAATCAACTGACGCTGCAGCTCGAGGGTCTTGTTCCTCTGTGGAGTGAGTCGTCATCATCTGGTCGCAACCACTGACTGTGGTTGCAGTCCGATGGTCACTGTCGTCGCTGGGAGCGCATGTAATGGGATCGCGGGCATTTACGGTGTCGTTGGAGCTGTGATCCCAGGGGGACTGACTGGCCACGTCGGGATTGCGGTTATACTGACTTTTGCTTAAGTCAAGGAGGTCATGGTCTATTTCTGGCGTGGGTTGAGGTCGTCGATAAGTCGTTGAGTGGGTTACTGCCTTAAGGATTTCTTTTGAAGGGACTTTGTCGCTTATTTCAACAGGTGCAATGTTGTTCCTGGTTAGTGTCTCGTGAGGTGTTTCGAGAATGAACCTGGATGAACCATGTTCATGTGATGGGCATGCAGGTAAGACAAGTATATAGTGGTGGCTTTGGACTCGTCCAGCTGTGGAGAGGAGACGCTCCTGATGCTCTCGGCCACTGCGTCCCTCATGGCGCCCAGTGACTCAGTAACTGCCTGTTTTATTGAGTCCTTGATGGTTCTTATCTTTGATTGCAGGACTTCCATGGTCTCGCTGACATTGTTGAGCTTTTGGGAGTCTGCTTGAGTTTCTTTTAGAGCGTCTTTTAGGGTTTGGCTGTAAGCCATGATCGTCGACTGAGTGGTCCTTTCTATGGTGTTAGAAATTTCCCTGGTTTCTTTTTGTTTGGTTATTTCGGTCAGTTTCTTCTCTTTTTCTTGAAGAACCTGTTTCCTGACCAGGCAGGTGGCAGAGAAGGTCCTGTGGTCACCCTCGCAGACGACACACTTTTTTATGGTGCTACGGCAGTCTTTGTAGAAGTGCTGATCAGATGAACACTCAGAGCATATGACCCCTTGCATGGAGCAGTTCTTGGTCATGTGGTCATTGTATTTATAGCATTTCATACATTGTTGGATGGTCGTATACTTTTCATATTCTATTTGGTGGGATGCGATGGAAATGCCATATGCATAGAGCCCCTTCTCCTTCATTCTTGTTGCATCCGTTGTGTCTGCAAAGCGAACCTTGATTATATTATGGGTATACATAGGATACACCTCCACAACCTTGACATTGTTTTGCTTTTGTATTTCATCTCTTATTTCGTCTGCGTTATTTTCCACTACATCTTTGTCTAACTTCTTACATACAAGGGTGAGTTTGGCGCCGTATTCCCGTGGGACAATGACCTCGTAACCGTTGGTTTTCATTTTGTCCATGGCTCTAGACTTAAGTAGTTTATCAGCATCTTCATCTGTTTCTGTGAGGATGATGTAACCATCTCTCAGATCCACAAGTCTATTTATCCTCGCCCTTAGGTCGCTCAAAAGCCTTTTTAGCCCTATTCGAGACCCCTGGGTTGGGGTTCCGGAGATCTTCACTCTCACTTTGGCCATGGTCAGTAACATACATGAATGAATAATGAAAATTCTACCTAATCTGTCCACCTCAGCTAAACCCCATGGATGCCGCTCCTTCTGTCCGCTTGCTGGGCGAGTAAAGACGGGTCTAGGGGTAGGGTGAACAGACAATCCCCTGGCGGGGGCCTAGCCAAGCCCTAACACCTAGCAGTGACAGGTTATGAAGCACTGTCGAATCCCTAACAGAAAATGTTGCCACCCTTACTGTCTCGACTCAGCAGCCCTTTGAGGGCCCCCCCTTGAGGCTCTGCCCGCAGAGTTCGCGTCGTTACCAAACAGCAGGGACTCTAGGCGAAAGGATAGGATAGGGAAGAAGCGCAGTGTACAAGAATAATGATATCCATGTACAACTACATGATAAAGCAGTCAGAACGGACCCAACGCGAAAAACAAGGCAGACAGTCGTAACGGTCAGCAATTTGAACTGAGCAGGGAGCGACGCGTGGCACGTCCGCTCGCTATGAAGGTTGGGTGCGCTCGTTCCAAGGTAGCCTAAGGGAGGTGCACATTATCTCTACTTGTTTTAGTTTACCGGTTATGATAAAATAGTGTTCCATACATAGTTACCTACATGTAATTGCTTCCTTGTGATTTTTGTGTGAGTATCCTGATGTTCTGGAGATATTTATTGATATTTTTTTAGTTAGTGTGTGTGTGTGTGTGTGTGTGTGTGTGTGTGTGTGTGTGTGTGTGTGTGTGTGTGTGTGTGTATGCACAGAGGGTGGTGTAATGCGTCAAGTGTGGCAGCATTATGTTAGTGTTAAGGTAGAGGCATTGCTTGCTCCCTCTCGCTTTTCAGCTACCGCCGCTAGCAAACCCTCGTGGCGAACAAGGAAGCAACTTGCATAAGTGTTCCCCTGCGAGTTCACAGCCTCTTTACCATCAAGACTCCTGCTGTGCCTCCTCGTGGCAACATACATTAACTGGGTGCCTCGTGGGCCCAGGCTAGATCAGCAGGGGATCTCGGAGTAGTACTGGGCGCCAGAGGGACGGCGCATAGACCCACTGGCATGTGGACAAGTTCTGGCGCCTACTAACCATTCCCCCGCTGCCTTACGGACTAAACCGCGAAAGAAAAATCTGTGGTGGAGCCCCGCATCGGGCAGACATACTTACAGAGCTCCAACAAGACCCCAGCTCCAACAAGACCCCAACGGCGGTATAGGCGGAAGAGGTGACCACCTTGGGAACCCAACGACTACACCGACGAATGAAGACAATGCATTATGGACAGGCTTCTGAGACGAAACCCAACAAACTGGGCTATCGTCAGTCCTTTGCAACTCTCCCTCTCCACAGTCATTGCAACACGTGCACACTGGATTAGGAAAGGGGAGAGCCAAGATGTGTGGTTGCAGCCTGTGCTCCTGCCTCACCACATAAATCAACTCATGCGCAGCCAACATCCAGGTCATCATACCTCTCATCATCATCAAAACCCCTATACCCCGAAAAGTCCTATGGCGACGGAACAAGTGGTGACGGGGACAGGCAGAGATGACTGCCGGGAGTCTCTTTTCAGAACTCTGCACATGGGCGGCACAGAGAAGATGGTCGTTTGTGCACCAGGATCTAGGCAGCAGTGCAATTCGGCATTGTCTGTGCGACTGAGTAGCCCTTTCGAAGAGCCTCTCTGCTCACCCCACATAGGAAGGGGGCTAGAAAAGGTGCCCTAAACATAGCCTGCAAAAAAAAAAATAAAAAATAAAAAAAATACTGACTGGGCAATCTACATCCAGTAAGGTCATCCTTATGCGGTGTAAAACACAATCCTAATCACAAATCCAAACAAAAGCAAAAGTATACAATTTCTTATGGTCGCTATAAGGAATGTCAGGACCCTTCTGGAAACTGGCACAAATGAGCGTCCTAAAAGAAGAACTGCCCCTGTGGCAAAAAGAGCTGGCTAGGTATAACATTGACATAGTAGCCTTTAGTGAGTCCCGACTCCAAGACGAGGGTCAACTCACAGAACGCGGGTCTGGCTATACCTTCTTCTGGAAAGGTAAGCCTGCTGCGGAGAAAAACCGCATTTATAGAGTTGGCTTTGCAACCCGCCAACGCATCCTACACAAGCTAACCGAAATGCCTATTGGGATCAACGAGCGCCTCATGACACTCGGAGTCCCACTGAATCACTCACGTCATGCCTTTTTCATCAGTGCATTCGCCCCAACACTGGATGCAAAGGATGACATCAAGGAGGCCTTTTACGCCGAGCTCGACAGAGTGCTCACCTCTATCCCCAAAGAAAATAAGGTTGTGCTTCTTGGTGA
The DNA here is from genome assembly GCA_958450375.1 of Homarus gammarus. NCBI lineage: Eukaryota > Metazoa > Arthropoda > Malacostraca > Decapoda > Nephropidae > Homarus > Homarus gammarus. Next base: position 183,212 of record CAUDMG010001730.1, on the reverse strand, counting down.
CTTTAATACCAAAGTTGGCAGAGATGCTGACTTTGGGCAGGGAACCATAGGGAGAAATGGACTTTGCAAGTGTAATCCCAACGGCCTGCTTCTCCTCAGCAAGAGTGCTGCACACAATCTGACTATCACCAATACCTTGTTTGGCAGGCCGTCAAGTTCAAGGGTTCGTGGCAACACCCACGATACCAAACACTGGCATTTCAATGACTACATCATTTTCAGAGAAAGAGATCGCCGAGATATCAAGCGTGACTCAGACCACTACGACACTGATCATCGGCTCGTCAGAGCCAAGCTCTCACTTCACGTCTCCCCTAAAACGGCGAAGACAGCAAGCCTCAAGAAGAGGTTTTAACCGTAAGTGTCTGGATGATCCAGTGGAAGCACATGCTTTCAGAGAGCAGCTCGAACATGGGCTGATAAACAACCCGACAACGAATAACGCAAATCCCAACTGTCATGACAAAAACCTGCAGAGAGACCATTGGCCAGATCGAAAGAATACACCAGGATTGGTTTGATGAAAATGAACCGGCAGTCAGTCTACTCATCAATGATAAATATGCTGCTTTAACTGACTGGCAGAACAACCCTCAGTCTCGGATGAAAGCTGATACCTTCCACAAGAAGAAAGCGGTGGCCCAGCGGGAACTTCGCAGTCTAAAGGATGACTGGTTTAAAATTAAAGCATGTGAAACACAAAAAAATTGCAGATCAGCACAAGATGCACGAATTTCTCAATTACACCAAAACAATTTATGGGCCAATCACTCGTGGCGCAGCCCCCCTCCGCTCATCCGATGGTAACTCTATAATTGAAGACGATGAAGGCCTCCTTCAGCCCTAGAAAAAGCACTTCCATTCACTGCTCAACCGAAAAACTGATGTGGATGTCCTGACTACCTAGCAGGTCCCTCAGCTTCCAGAGCTGACCCACCTCGGCTATCCTCCATCCCTGAATGAGTTAGCTTCTGACATCAAACAGATGAAAAATAATAAAGCCTCAGGGCCTGATGGAATCCCAGCCGAAGTGTATAAAGCAGGAGGACCTCTGCTTACCAGGTGTCTCCACTCTCTCCTGGAGAATATATGGGAAAAGGAGGAAATTCCCCAAGCTCTTAAAGATGCTTCCAAGGTCAATATTTATAAGAACAAGGGAGACCAGTCAGACTGTGGCAACTACCGTGGAAGCTCGCTTCTGTACGTAGCTGGTAATATTATTGCTCGAGTCCTCCTGAACAGACTTCTTCTTGGGGTGGAAAACTTCCTCCCAGAATCTCAATGTGGCTTTAGACCATCACGTGTCCCCACTGACATGATCTTTGCTGTCCGCCAGATACAGGAAAAGTGCAGAGAATAGCGTCATGACCTGTACATGGCTTTCATCGACCTAACCAAGGCATTCGACTCAATCAACAGGGAAGCCCTCTGGTGGACCCTCAGCCATTATGGATGCCCCAAAAAATCCATAGCCATTGTGAGGAAGCTCCACGATGGCATGCACGGCAGTGTCCTGCACAATGACATCCGATCTGAGTTCTTCTCCATCCAGACGGAAGGTGGAGGGGGGGGGGGGGGAGGTTAACAAGGGTGTGTACTGGCACCAACTCTCTTTTCCATTTTCTTGGCTGCCTTCCTTACTCTTGTCAGTGCCAATTTAGCTGGCGGGGTAGACATCGAGTACTGGAAGAAGGGTCTTTTTAACATAAGACGACTCAAGGCAAGAATAAAAGGTGTCGACAGCTTCCATTACTGAACTTGAGTATGCAGACGACCTCATTCTTGTTTCTCACACTGAACGCGACCTACAAGAGATCCTGAACACCTGCGCAGATGCGTATACACACTTCGGCCTTGGGGTGAATGTACATAAGACTCAAATTCTCTTTCAACTTGCTCCTGGTTCAGACACACCTCCACCATCCATCCATCTTAACAGTACTACCCTCTCTAATGTTACCCACTCTCGGTATCTCGGCTCCTACCTGTCCACCACCGAGGACATCGATGAAGAGATTCAGCATCGGATCAGATGTGCATTTCAAGCCTTTGGCAGACGCTGAAACCGTGTCTTCAGCAGTAGGGAGCTGAAATTATCTACAAAGTTACACGTATATCGAGCAGTGGTGCTCTCCACCCTTCTATATGGCAGCGAAACATGGGTCACATACAGGAGGCACCTCAGGTACTTGAAAACTTTCACCAACGTAGTCTACGTTCCATCCTCCGAGTTCGCTGGGAAGACAAGAGAACAAATGCCAGAATTCTTGCTGATACCAACTGTAGGAGCATCGAGGCTACAATTATCCATGAACAACTACGCTGGACTGGTCATGTTACCCGCATGCACGACATTAGACTGCCAAAGCAGCTACTTTAAAGTCACCTAAATAATAGTAAATGTAACGCTGGCGGGTAACTGAAAAATATAAGGATACTCTTAAGACAAACCTGAAAAAGTGCTAAATCGACCCCCCTCACCTGGGAGATAATTACTCCACACCGTAACGACTGGAGGATCACCAAACGGGAAGGTGTTAATACCTTCTAGTTAGCCCGACTGCAAACGGAGGCAGACAAGCGTCAAGGTCGGAAAGACTCGATGTAGCCCTCCACATGTGCAACATCTGTAAACAACTCTGCCGGTCCCGTATCGGCCTCTTTAGTCACCTAAAAATACACCAATGGTGACATCTTTAATAACTCATATCATTGTATGATAGCTGGATGATCGTCATACTCGATTCCGAGTGACAGCAAAGTAGTGTGTGTGTGTGTGTGTGTGTGTATGTGTGTGTGTGTGTTTTGAGGTAAACTGTCTAATATTGAGTTATTACGTCCCATAATCTCGTCAACCGTTACAAAGTTAATTAAAAACGTTGTAGGATATTTTGTCCATGGAGGAGCCGAGTCTGCCGCCGTGCACAATTGAAAAATACTCTTTTGATGATTCCTTATGAGGTAATTTCTTGAGGCCTAAGAATAGTATTTTGTGGAATTATATACTTTTTGTGTAATTAATGACGTAATCTCACGGGCGACTTATTATGGTAGGCCGGGCTTAACTATTTTTGTTCTTGATTCTCCGAAATAGAATGAAAATTTTATATTTTATTTTAATTATTTTCTCTTTCTCTCTCATATATATTTTTATATTTTATATATATATATATATATATATATATATATATATATATATATATATATATATTTATATATATATATATATATATATATATATATATATATATATATATATATATATATATATATATATATATATATATATATATATATATGCTGATAACCACAAGGAAAGAAGAAAACACGAAGTTCCTTGTGGTTATCAGCATATACCTAGATCACGCGCACCTACAGTGATTTACTTGCATATATATATATATATATATATATATATATATAACGAAGAGGAGAACCAGGGAAAACACAAACATCTTGACTAGGTTAGGTTTCTTTAATCACCACATATGCATAACTAATTTAGAAAACATAGCTCACTGAAGGAGGGTGGCCTTAGTGGATGGAGGAGGGGAGGCAGTACCCAGATGCTTGTATGGTGTCTCAAGTGGTTGGGGAAGGAAGCATTACTCAGGTACCGACAAGGGAGCCAGCTGGGTGTTGAATATATAAGAAAGCTGAGCGGCAAATATTATTAACTTAACTGTGGTGGTAGGGGATTAGCAGAGAGGGAGATATGTCAGGGGAGAGGCTCAAGTGTGTTCTTCAAGCGTGCCGTCCCGCCGCCACAGCATGAGGTGTTGAGTGAAACGTCAGTCTCCCAACGCCGTCCTCACCACCACCCCTCAACTGAGACGAGTCGGAGTGTGTGTGTGTGTGTGCGCGCGCGTTATATAAGACATCATACACCTCTAATTAGAACCTGAATCACTCTTGAAAACTTTCTCCCGTGTGTGTCTTTTTTTTTGTGTGTGAAACTCCTGCAAGTTTCACCAGAGCTCGGTTGGTGTGATCCGCGGGCGACTATTATCAGTGGATAAAGGGAGGATGAATTAGACGCCAGGGAGCAAAAATGTGATATGAGACTCTGAGGAAAAATTATCAACTTTGCTGTTTTATCTGCATTTTATGAGCGATATCTCATTATTTTTATATATTTTGCGTGGCATTTGAGGCATGGGAGAAACACAGGAGAATAAAAATGTTTCAACGATAAAGACTACATATAATAGTAAGTATTAGTGAAGATGTATTTAGTACCTCGCCTTTTAACATTAGCATATCCGCCACAAAGAAATTTCCCAAATTATTACGTGATTATTATATAATTTATAAAGTTAAGCTAAAACGTATTGCAATAGTTTGGTTGTGCTAACATGCAGAGAACAAAACTACGTAAATTACAGCTACAGGGAGTAAGCAATATGGATACTCACAATTTCAAGCATGCAGGACACCGCTGCGTGATTTAATTTTCTACACCACATATTTTCCTTTATATATATAATATATATATATATATATATATATATAATATATATATATATATATATATACTAAAATTTCTGTGAACATAATTGCTTGTGAATTTTACTACGCTATATTCATGAATTTCAGCGGGTACTCCCAAACATAATGGTCATTTCACAAAATATTGTTCCGTTTTCTGGTCAGTGTTTTATGGTTGGCGTTCCAATCACAAGAACGCTATAAAAATGGACATTACGAGAGTGTTTCCCCCGAAATAAAATTAAATAATCTAGTTCATGACGCCGCATGAGAGCCACTTTATGGCAGACAAACGGAAGACGCGAGCAAAAAATACCTATGTTCGGAGGCACTGATATCTGGCAACACCAAGTGACAAATTTTACGTCGCTGGTAAAATAACGGAGGCAGCAGTGCACGTAATTGTATTATAAGCTCCCCCTCCCCCCTGGTTAAGTTAGGTCTTTAATGACCAATACAAGGGTTAATAACAGCCATTAGCTGTTATAGTGTGTGTCGTAAAAACGGAGGATTACGACGTTCGCCATCTTCAGGGCGCTGCCAATTTTATCTTCCAGTATAACACCGTATGTGAGACACGGCCTCTTGTGGACCGCAGCAAATGACCCTCAACACTGTGACACTCGCACACGCACACGCACACACACACACACACACACACTTGCGGGACGACACAACATAGAATGTATTAAGTGTTGAACTCTTTCCTGACACAAAGGTTCAGAGGTTCCAGCAGGCGCCCAGTACAAGTGTGACCTCTCAGCTGTAGCACTGCCACCCATTACAGTTCTAAATACTAATTAAATATTTGTGGTGTTCGTATGTAAGATGTAAATATTCTCTGGATTCCAGTTTCAATCCCTGAGAAGAAAGAGTTCAAGATTTATTTATGTGAATACTAAATATTATGCGAGAATTATGATTGGCGATGCTATACATTTCTTTCCCAGTCGTCTCACCAAGCCCAAGCAAAAGACAATATACATCGACGCCCGCTTTTTGTTGCACCAATAAATCATTTTACATGCAGGAAGACTAAAATTTATATAATAAATTAATAAATACAATACTAGTGACGGTAATAAATTATATCGCCGTAATTATATTATGAACAGCGCGTAAGGATACACACAGTACAAGTATACACGAATTCCTCCACCTCCCTCCCTCCTTCCCTTCCGCAGGTCGAGGCGGTGGCACCAACCTCCCATCTTCCAATCTGGACGTAGAAAGAGACAGACGACCCAAAGCGAATTAGAGAGATAGAAAAAGATAAAAATAAAATAAAATAAAGATCATCTCCAAAGGATATACCACTAAACACAAGCGTGAAGTAACCCATTAGTATCACACCACACGGAATTCCAAGGCTCCAGTAAACAAGAGATTCGGCACTGAAGTCGATCGCCTCACTTTCCGAACTGTTAATTAAGGTACCTTTTTCATAACGAACCAACTCCTCCCAGAATATAACTTTACCTTAACCTGAATGACTAATAATTCGTTTAAATTCATAGCTTCTACAGGAAAAAAAAAGCGTAATCTTGGTTAAACGAGATATTATTCGTTAAAACTAAACCCAATAATTGCATTACACCACCCAATAGCAGGTTCCCTCATATGAGAATTATATTAAACATTTGATATAATATATTCTACCTGGAGTTTTATTTAATTAGCGATATACTTTTATTAAATTCAACAAGCATTGAAAAGGTAATGAAATACCTGAAGCGGCAATTGCTTATTACTCTCGACTGACACTGTTGACTGACATATTTAACTGACACTGTTGACTGACACATTTAACTGACTCCGTTAACTGATACACTCAACTGATTCTATTGAGTGACACTGATGACTGATACACTAAACTGACTCTGTTGACTGATGCTGAGAACTAACCTTCAGACTGGCCCTGTTAACTGAAACTCTTAACTGATCTGTTTACTGATACATTTAATTAACTCTGTACCTTAATATTATTCATGATACGGTGGGGAGAGGGAGTGAGTGGTGGGGAGAGGGAGTGAGTGGTGGGGAGGGAAAGTGAGTGGAGGGGAGGGAAGAGGGACTGGTGGGGAGAGAGGAGTGGTGGGGAGGGGGAGTGAGTGGTGGGGAGGGGGAGTGAATGATGGGGAGGGAGGAGTGAGAGGTGCGGAGGGAGGAGTGAGTGGTGGGGAGGGAGGAGTGGGCGGTGTTAGCGAGGGTCGGGGTAAGAGATGACTTAAAGGTGAGGGCGGCGATACAGCTACTGCCGCTCTCCCGATATTTAGTTAGAAGAGCCGCTGGGGACCAAGAGATTGGGGGTGGGAGGTGGGGGAGCCAGCGCGGATATGACAAAATGCACTTGTTTGCGGGCTTAATGTGTGTTGATTGGTCCTTGCTCACTCCTCCACTCTCAGATGTTCGATGATAATGTAATCAAGTCTCTGCGAATCAACCTAACTTAAAATTAACGTCCTTCAGTACACACGGAAGCATTGTAGCAGGCAACGCACTCCATCGCCTTCACTTCCCCATTACAAATGGATGGACTGGTGGTGCCTCAGGTAAGAACCATTGACACTAACAGGAGATAACTGCTTTGTCCACTCGGCCGCCGCCTCACCGAACCTAAACTACTCATAATAACCTAAAATAACCTAACCTGCACTACCGAGCATAACTTAACCTAACCTAACCATATCATGACCTAACTTTTCACGGGGGAGGACGGAAATATTAGCTGACGTAATATCGGGGCGGACGAGGACAAATCATTTCACACCAGGTCCAGCTAAGTGTGAGTTCAGGCAGACGTCAGGCGGATGGGAGGTGAGGGAGGCGTTGTAGTCGTTGAGGGAGTGGGTGGCAGAATTCACTGAGGGGGAACTGATTAACTCCACCAGCTGTTGAGAGCGACAGAGAGGAGGAGGTGTGTGTGTGTGTGTGTGGAGTGCTCGTTGACAACGTGTAGGGAGGAGGGTCTCTATGATGGAGTGAAGCAACGGTAGTGGTAGTAGTGGGGGTGGTGGTGGTAGTGGTGGCAGTAGTAGGGGTGGTAGTAACTGTGGTAGTGGTGGGGTGGTAGTGGTAGTGGTGGTAGTAGTGGGGGGTGGTGGTGGTGGTAATAGTGGGGGGTGGTAGTAACTTTGGTAGTAGTGGGGGTGGTGGTGGCGGTAGTGGGGGTGGCGGTGGTAGTGGTGGTAGTAGTGGGGGTGGTGGTGGTGGTAGTGGGGGTGGCGGTGGTAGTGGTGGTAGTAGTGGGGGTGGTAGTAACTGTGGTAGTGGTGGTAGTGGTAGTGGTGGTAGTGGTAGTGGTGGTAGTAGTGGGGGTGGTGGTGGTGGTGGTGGTAGTAGTGGGGGTGGCGGTGGTGGTGGTGGAAGTAGTGGGGGGTGGTAGTAACTGTGGTAGTGGTGGGGTGGTAGTGGAAGTGGTGGTAGTAGTGGGGGTTGTGGTGGAGGTAGTGGTGGTGGTGGTGGTAGTAGTGGGGGTGGCGGTGGTGGTGGTAGAAGTGGCGGTGGAATTGGTGGTGGTGGTAGTAGTGGTGGTGGTGATATTGGCGGTAGTAGTGGTGGTAGTAGTGGCGGTAGTGGTGGTGGCCTGCGGTGTAATGGTCAGCATGCTCGCCTTACCTGGGCTCGATCCCCGGGCAGGGTGAAACTATGGGCAAGTTTCTTTACACCATTTGCCTTTGTCTACCCAGCAGTAATTGGGAACCTAGATGTTAATCGATTTCCAGATCGTATTTCCAGAGTATTGGTTAGCCAGTGTAGTTGGTGAGTTGTCCGGTCTTCTCACACTATTCCTTGACACTGGGTTTTGCAGCTTTTTAACTCAGGGTGTGGTTGTTGTGTTGGCGACAGCTTCTATAGTATACCTAAAACAAATTCAAGCCAAGGTGGCCCTTGGGCCGACCATCCTCCTTACACGAGTGGGACCCTATTATTATTATTATTATTATTGAAGTGGTGCTGGCAATAGTGGTGGTGGTAGTAGTGGTAGTAGGGGTGGTTGTGGTGGTAGTGGTGGTTGGGGTGGTAGTTGTGGTGGTAGTAGTGGGGGTAATGGCAGTGGTGGTGGTGGTTAGGATGGTGGCACTGGTGGAGGTAGTAGTGGTTATGGTGGTGGTAGTAGTGGTGGTTGTAATGACTGTTTATCAGACCATAGCTTGCAGCCCAGAGAACAACACATATAGCAGTAACTAGATGAGTAGGCGTACACCCACGTAAGTTGGCTCACACTTCAGTAATTCAAGTGAGAAGTCAGAAGGTGTGGTGATGACAACACATGAAAAACAAAACATGCAAGACATACAAGGTGCGGTATTGAAGAAAGAAGAAAACACAGATGGTGAGAGAGAAGACGTAAGACGTGCTGTGCTAACATCAGAAGAAAGTCGACGATGAAGAGGTGGATCATCGGAAGGCCCAGCCTACCACCGCTGCTACACTGCCAGTATCCCTGACACCAACTGGTGGAGATATGAGCCATGCTGGGCCACACTACTATATTGCTGTCGTATATGTTTAATGCTTGGGAAAGAAGAAAAAACCCTAACATGTGAAAGAAGGCGCATTTTGTATATAATGAAGTGTTTCATTCTGTGACATCTGATGACATTTACCAGGGAGAATGTGTTTTTTATTATTATTTAAGAAAGATTAGTCTTTTTCTATGAGTTCATTTGATCAATGTTTTGTACTACCTAATGCAATGTTGCAGCCATACTGCTCATTAAGGTAACCATTATTTTGACATTGGCAGGCAAGGCCATGTAACACCTTTTATTGTTCTTAAAATGTGAAATTGCAATTTTTTCTCAGATGCTATTCTTGATATGTAGGATCGTTAGCTCAATAACTATTCTAGTTAAGCTTTTACATTGGTCATTCACTGTGTATGTGTATTTTCCATTGGCATAGAAGTTTTGATCTTGGCGGGAAGTATAGTGAGTTTTGTCAGACCAAACCAAGCCAGTAGAAAAACATACATATCAGTAATTATCAGGGAAGTACTACCGATAGGTAGCAGTTATTATTTGTAAAATGTGAGGTTACATTATCTTCTCAGGAACTATTCTAGATACTGCACATGATATTACCATGTTCACTGTCTCCATGTATCATCGTTTCCCTTGTATGGAGGTGTAATGATTGTTTATCAGACCATAGCTTACAGCCCAGAGAGTAACAACCCTACAGTAATTAAAGTGAGACTATAACCTGAACCAACAAAAGTCACGGTCACAAAGGGAAAAGGAGTTCTCGCCACCGTGTGATGAGAGAGCCGGCGACATGAACTTGTTAATTTAAGAAACTACCCTCCAGCCAGCAAACGACACCTGAGCAAACACACCTGGACAAAACACACCCAGGGTGATAATAATTAGGAAAGTATTACCGGCCGGCATACCACGACAAGTGAAATGACCATGCTAATTCAAGGGACTACCCTCCAGCCAGTACCATGCACCTAATCAAACACAGATTAATGATAATTTGGAAAGACATCTGCCGGCCTGAGACCTCCAAAAGAAGACTGGGAGAGACAGAACTCAGAGGCAGATGGAGTCACACTCGTCACAAGTCGAGGTCGGGAGGGGGACTTCCCTTCCCAGCAACGAGTCCCCAGCTATCAAAGTCGCCCACCGGAGACAGTCTAGCACCCCTGTGACCACTCGCCCCAGAAGTACCAGGCCCTCTCAGATCACACGTGAGTCATTGTCAGAGCGATCCATAGGGCGAGTTACTTATGGCGGGAAGTGTATCCATTTCATGTTTGTGTCTGGGAGTCATTGTCTAGTAACGTCAATATAATGATCTATTAATGTGTCCATACCATTCAGTTAACTACTAAATATCTGTACTTACAGTTGTTGCTTAGAAGAGTTCTCCTAAGAATATATAGCAATGGTTAAATAACTAATGGGCCACACTACACCAACTTCCTTCACTTTACACTCCTCTTACTATAATACTTCTACCAGAGTTTACTCTGATTATTTGGTTGTGGTGGTGGTAGTGGGGGGTGACATTGGTGTTTGTTGTGATGTTGGTGTTGGTGGTGGTGGTGGTGGTGGTAGTGACGGTAGTGATGGTGGTGGTAGTGGTGATAGTGGTGGTAGCGGTGGTGGCGACGGCAGCGGCCGGGCGGCGGCAGCGGCCGAGCGGCGGCAGCGGCCGGGCGGAGGAAGAGGCAGCGCTGGCGGAGGTGATGGTGGTGCTGGTGATGGTGGTTGCAGTGGGGGTGGTAATGGTGGTAATAGTGATGATGGTAATGGTGATAGTGGAGAAGATGGCATTGGTGATGGTGGTAGTAAGGATATCACCGGTTGTGCTAGGGGTGGTGGTGGTGGTGTATGGCGGAGGTAGCAGTGGTAATGGTGGTGGTAGTGATAGTGGTGGCAATGGTGCTGATGATAGTGGGTTAGTGGTGGTAGTGGTGGAGGTGGCTATAGTAGGAGTAGTGGTGGTGTTGGACGCGGTGCTGGCGATGGTGGTGGTGATAATGATGCAAAGGTGTGATAATGGTGGGGTAATGGTGGTGATAATAGTGATGGTGGTGGTGATATTAGAGTAAGATACTGGTGGCGGTGATAGAGGGATTGATTTTGATTTTGATTTTGCCGCTTGCAGCGGCTACTTTATTGTGCACCCCACACTCATCCTGTGAGCGGTAGCGCAAAAGGATTACAGAGTAGGGTTTACAAAGGGTCATAATAATTAACCCCGGTTGTCAGGATATTATGGCACTGAAAGTTACACAGTATTTCATTTACATTATTTGTTTAGTTCTATACATAAAGGGTAACTTATTCACAAATGCGTGGGAACAGGCGTGTGAGGCAGTATGTCTGGCCTCACACTTTGTTATTCACATTTACGTGGGAGGTATTCAAGCACATTGCGTATTTGGTTCTGTACATGAGAACTGATATAGTTACTAAGTGCAAAAAGGTGGATACAATCTTAATATGTCGGCTATCTTGCCATTAGAGATGAAGTGTTGTGCCATTTCACACACAGTGTGCTTGGACCTGTCCCTAAAAGGTTCTATCTTCACACAGTCGAGGACGTAGTGTTCAAGTGTGTGGCCATATGTATGGCCACACACTTTACATTTAGTTTTGTTTACATCTGCTTGAGGAACATACTGCCAAAGGTACTTATATCCTAACCTTAATCTAGCGGTTACAACATCTTGTAATCTAGTGATCTTGTTACTTGCTCCATATACATGTTTCACTTGATACATCTCATCATGGTAAACTATGGATCGACTAGTGCCTGTTTGCACTTGTCTACTTGCGTCAAACTCATCAATAAGTTCTTTCCTAATTACAGTTTTAAGGGTTCTTTTTGACAGACCCAAATTGTATTCAACGGTGTCTTTGTTAGACGCGAGTTTGGCGAGGGCATCAACTCTGTCATGTTTTATGATGCCTATGTGAGAGGGGATCCACAACAGTTTGACCCTGACACCCCGGTCAACAAGGCACGCATATTTGTGTCTGGCTTCAGAGACAAGATCGTGACAACCTGAGTCGAGGGTGCCAAGGGCAAGTAGTGAGGATAGAGAGTCAGTGATGATGAGACTGTCAGTAACAGTGGTTTCAATGAATTTAATAGCTGTGAGTATGGCAACTAATTCAGTTTGTAGAGTGGATGCCCAGTTGTTAATTCTAACTCCTTTCTCAATTATATTACCGTCAGGTTGAGTCACAACAATAGCACTTCCAGCCCTCCCACAGGCGGTGTTTAGAGATCCATCAGTGTAGATGGTCTGTGTGATATTATCATCAGTCTGTAGAGCGTGTATGTGTTCAAGAGCTCTCAATTTGGCAGTGTGTTGGAGATAAATGCTTTGTATAATTAATTTTTTAGGTGGATACGTCGGTATTGTGATATCGAAGGGAACTGTCCGCCAGGGTGACAGGAAGCGCTGTTGTGTCTCAACTTTGTACAGGTGGTCTAGTCCAAACATCTTCATATGTGTAGCTGTAGTTTGGATCCATTTATACTCAGTAGTCCCATGGTTCATACATTCTAGCAATTTTAAGGAAACAATGTTATCAGGATCACCACGCAGAAGCCTCAGGGCTATCATGAGGTTGACTTCAATTATTCTATCTTTAACACTGGGTATACCTAGTTCTTTCCTCATATTAAGTACTTTAGTGCTCATGGGACATCCTAGGATAATTTTGAGGGCTTTATTTTGCATTTTCTCGAGCTTGTCAACGCCTTTCCCGTCACGAATGACCAGGGCTGGTGCGTGGTAAAGAGGGAGGCAGTGGTGGTGATAGAGAGAGGCAGTGGTGGTGACAGAGGGAAGAAGTGGTGGTGATAGAGGGAGGCAGTGGTGGTGATAGAGGGAGGCAGTGGTGGTGATAGGGGGAGGCAGTGGTGGTGATAGAGAGAGGCAGTGGTGGTGATAGAGGGAGGCAGTGGTGGTGATAGAGGGAGGCAGTGTTGGTGATAGAGGGAGGCAGTGGTGGTGATAGAGGGAGGCAGTGGTGGTGATAGAGAGAGGCAGTGGTGGTGATAGAGGGAAGCATTGGTGGTGATAGAGGGAGGCAGTGGTGGTGATAGAGGGAGGCAGTGGTGGTGATAGAGGGAGGCAGTGGTGGTGATAGAGTGAGGCAGTGGTGGTGATAGAGGGGGGCAGTGGTGGTGATAGAGGGAGGCAGTGGTGTTGATAGAGGGAAGCAGTGGTGGTGACAGAGGGAGGTAGTGGTGGTGGTGATAGTGACAGAGGGAGGGAGTGGTGGTGGTGATAGTGACAGAGGGAGCCAGAGGTAGTGGTGATAGACTGGTGAGACAGGTGAGCGGTGCTAAAGGGGTGATTGTAATTGGCCTTGGTCATATGGATTTTTTTTTTTTTTTTTAAGGAAGTCGAGGAAAGAAGAGCTGTTAGTATGGAGAAATTTTTGTAGAGAAAGCGGTCTTCAGCGTGGCTTTTGTGTGAGGCGTTGTCGAGGCAGTGTGCCCACAATATGAGTGTAGGGGAGGAGATATGGCCAAAGTATGAATGTTGGAGAGGACATGTGGTCACAGTATGGGTGTTGTGGAGGAGGTGAGGCCACAGTATTAGTGTTGTGGAGGAGGTGAGGCCACAGTTTGAGTGTTGTGTAGGAGGTGAGGTCACAGTATGAGTGTTGTGGAGGAGGTGAGGCCACAGTATGAGTGTTGTGGAGGAGGTGAGGCCACAGTATGAGTGTTGTGGAGGAGGTGAGGCCACAGTATTAGTGTTGTGGAGGAGGTGAGGCCACAGTATGGGTGTTGTGGAGGAGGTGAGGCTACAGTATTAGTGTTGTGGAGGAGGTGAGGCCACAGTATGGGTGTTGTGGAGGAGGTGAGGCCACAGTATTAGTGTTGTGGAGGAGGTGAGGCCACAGTTTGAGTGTTGTGTAGGAGGTGAGGCCACAGTATTTGTGTTGTGGAGGAGGTGAGGCCACAGTTTGAGTGTTGTGTAGGAGGTGAGGTAACAGTATGAGTTGTGGAGGAGGTGAGGCCACAGTATGGGTGTTGTGTAGGAGGTGAGGCCACAGTATGGGTGTTGTGTAGGAGGTGAGGCCACAGTATGGGTGTTGTGTAGGAGGTGAGGCCACAGTATGGGTGTTGTGTAGGAGGTGAGGTCGTAATGTAAGCCATGGAGAGGAGGTACCGTCGTAATGAGAATGTTGGAGATGCAATGTGGCCCTAGCGTGGATGCTGGGAATGAGGTGCGGCCCTAAGGTGACTGTTGGGGAAACAGTGTGACCGAGATCAAGTGTTGGTGATGCGATGTGAATCTAGTGTGAGTGTTGGAGAGGTGGCGATATGGCTTTATTATAAGAGTTGGTGAGACGGTGTGCCTCTTGTGTGAGTGTTGGGGAGGCGACATGATCCTGATTACAGTGTTGGGGACGCCAGAGCGGCCTAGGTTTGTAGTGTTGGTGAGGGTTGATTGGTCAGGTGAGCTTATGTTAGCATCATCTACTGAAATCATGGATAAAGCAAGATAGTGAACCAGGATACACCTCGCGATAAATGGAGTAGAGAGAGAGCTCAGGGGCCGAAAGAGGCAGAGTGGTGACCGAGAGATGTAGATCATTGAACATTAACACGGATGGAAAATTAAGTATATAAAACAAAGGTTTTTTCTTTTGTTAATGCGAAAACTCTGCAAGGGAGATTTAGTTTAAGGAATAAATTGTTCATTTTCCAAAAACAAAGAATTCTTGGGGAAAAATCACGAGCTGTGCCACTTAAAGAGAAAATCGAATAAATGTAATTGGAACGAACGGCGGCCCATTTACTGTCCTTCTGTGAAGCCCACGGCGCAAGGGAGCGCCGCCCGCCTCCTTCCTACCTACTTTTACCAGCATGGCCTGGCACTCTCAGAGCATGTGAAGGAAGGTGATATTACTAGCTCTCATGAGTCTAATTGATGGTGGGCCCCAGATGTCTCCATCACCAGCCTTCCTTTTACCTGGCAGGTGACGAGCAGTGGGAGGTGTGAAGGTGACTCGTGTGTGCATCACATTGACAAGAAGAAAATATCAAGGAAACACCTCACAGGGAATATATAAGATGGATGTGTGCTGTGCATGCAGGTAACACAGCTAGGTAACACATCTAGGTAACACATCAAAGTAACATATTTCGGATAAAGCTTTGTATAAACCAAGTTAATTAAGAGAGGAATTTGACAACATCTTTTACAACATCATCATTATTATTATTATTATTATTATTATTATTATTATTATTATTTTATCCTAAGATTGTGCTGAGTGTAATACTTTTAGCATTCAATTCAATATATTCAAACACAAGTTACTATCATACTCTCTGGGCTCGATATGAACTAACTTTAATTGAACGTTCTCTATTCATCTATGAATCCGTGAACGAATAGCCATAGGCTTTATGGTGTGAGTTGCTGATATCAAGTAAAAATATACTACACCATTAGTCACATGAGGCATCATATTGTTTACTGTATATACCATTTGTGGCTTGCAATATATTTCTTGTCTGGTTTTCTGGATAAACATGAGTCATTATTATGACGCTGTATGTATGCGTGTGGAATGGGTGTTACTGGCCGAGCTAGGACTACAGTATGTGAGTGTACTAAGGTCTACAGTATACTCTAAGCCTTAGAGTATACTGTAGACCTTAGTACCTTAGTCACGGACCCCTTTGGGAATCTGGTGAAAGCTATGGACCTCCCTCCCTAGAAAAATGCACATAAACACAACTTTGCATGCAATGAATATACTTTATTTTATTGAAAATTCATTGCCTCATACAGTGTATGACATACACAAAGTATGAATAAAGTAAACAATCTTAACAAAGAAATATGTTTCACAGTTTTTATGCAAAAATTAATGGCCACTCCATACAAAAATGAAATACAATCATCTTGTGCAAATTAAACAAAACAAAACTTAAATTCTGCTCAAAAGTTCATTTCAATGAGAAGGTTGTTGTTGTTTGGCTCGAATATAAATGTTTAATTTTTATCTGGCCTTCACGGATCCCCTGAAACCCATCCATGGACCCCCAAGGGGTCCATGGACCCCAGGTTAAGAACCCCTTAGAGTCTAAGGGGTTCAATGGATACAGCGTACAAAAGGGTCGTTGGTTCGCGCTCAGGACACCCTTTATTTACCCAGCTACAAACGTGCACATTACTTTACAGATAAGAAAAGTGAAACACGTCGGGTGCAGTGCAGCCGTGATTTTTTTTTCCTGTGGGCTTTCGTCATTTTGAGCAAGCGGCACCATCGCAGTGCTTGAAGCGCGGCAATCACTGTACAATCAGCTGGTGGCAACAAGAATTAGTTCTATCTTGGCCGTGCTGGCTAGGTTAGATTAGATTAGGTTAGGTTAGGTTATTATTTGTTTGTATTAGTATCTATTACGTTAGGATATGCAATATTAATCCAAGCATGAATGATCCTCTCTTATTCTCTCTTTCTTACGGAGTGTACAGTGGTGCCGCGTTTCAAACACTGCGACGGTGCCGCCTGTTGAAAATGACGGAAGCCCTCAGGAAAAAAATCACGCGTGCCAGCCATCCTGCCCCCCTGTGTACTGAAAAAAAAAAAAGGATTGGTTTACTGTGTGCTGTATCCGCACTCTCACGGGACCCACTTTCCCTGTTGACAATTTATGAATCGTATAATACTCTCCCTCTCTCTCTCTCTCAAAATCTCCATCACGTAGACGTTATTCCTCAACACACATCACAGTGAAACTGACTTCAGAAACAAGACCATCAATCAGAGAACGTAATATATTAAAGCGTAAGGCATCAGCCATGACCCAGACTGGTGTGTGCCGCCGAGACCATTATGTACTTGGGGACCAAGGACTATTTTAACCCGCGATTATGAATATTGGAGATCGATGGTACTTCAGTCTCTCCCATCTCGCAAAAGTCTCCCTCTTTTACATACTAAGTTTTTGGCAACAAAATACGCGAATAATTAATACCGTTCACACATTACATATATATATATATATATATATATATATATATATATATATATATATATATATATATATATATATATATATATATATATATATATATGCATTTTACCGAATCCAGCTGGATTCGGTAAAATGCTACTGACACCACATAAGTGGCACGGGCAGTTTCCCAATGAGGTTCACGGCGCCATCAGCTCGATGAACAGGCTTTGTGTGAAATATAACAGAGTCTAGAACTGCTTTTAGTGTCCTTGTGGCCTAGCCGGTAAGCGTTCCCTAGTCACACCCAGTGGGTCGAGGGTTCGATTCCTTGCTGGTGAGGTCGTTTATTGTATGTTCAAAGTCCGCGTGTTAAATGGACTAAAAATGAAGTGTTGGTGTGGGGATTAGTGGATGTCATCATTTTGACCTGACCTCATGTTTTTAGGTCACCCTGTATATTTAAGCCTCTCTCTGTCCATGTAATCCAGTTGCCTCTGAAGATGTCTTGAATAAAGACGAAAGCTAAGGTACTCCGTTGTTTCCATTTTCCCGTGTGATTTTATCAAGATATATATATATATATACATACATACATACATATATACATACATATATATATATATATATATATATGCATATATATATGAACAGGTTTCTTGTGGAATATATCAAAGCCTGGGATTGTTTTTGTTGTCCTTGTGGCGCGGTAGTAATAATCCCTATTCACAGGCAGAGGTCCAGGGTTCGATTCCAGACTAGTGAAGTATTGTTTGTATATGGAAGTCCGCATGCTATATGTACTGATATATATATATATATATATATATATATATGTATATATATACTTCATTTTTAGTCCATATAACACGTGGACTTTGAACATATTATCAACAACCTCACCAGCAAGGAATCGAACCCTCGACCTACTGGGTGGGACTAAGGAACGCTTACCGGCTAGGCCACAAGGACACTAAAAGCAGTTCTAGACTCTGTTATATTTCACACAAAGCCTGTTCATCGAGCTGATGGCGCCGTGAACCTCATTGGGAAACTGCCCGTGCCTCTTATGTGGTGTCAGTAGCATTTTACCGAATCCAGCTGGTATGAAACGCGAGGTACATATATATACTTCATTTTTAGTCCATATAACACGTGGACTTTGAACATATAATCAACAACCTCACCAGCAAGGAATCGAACCCTCGAACGGGCAGTTTCCCAATGAGGTTCATGGCGCCATCAGCTCGATGAACAGGCTTTGTGTGAAATATAACAGAGTCTAGAACTGCTTTTAGTGTCCTTGTGGCCTAGCCGGTAAGCGTTCCCTAGTCCCACCCAGTAGGTCGAGGGTTCGATTCCTTGCTGGTGAGGTTGTTGATTATATATATATATATATATAATCGTTTTGTCCCACTTTCAAGGCTTGCGAACATTTTGAAAAAGTATTTTCGTTCTCTCATTTTATTTGCACAGTATTAGATATTTCATTAAGAAAAAAGGCAGGTCAAGCGTTGACATTATTAAAATGACAAGTCTAATTACGATGAAAGGCCTCCGACCATCCCTAAAGTAGAGTTGGATATATTCCGCCATTAGCTTCCTCCCATAATAGCTCATATCATCCGTGGGTCAATTTGATATATTCCAGGGTAAGGTATGTCAATCATCCCTGGGAGTTTGGTCTTAATCAGTGAACCCAGGGGTAGTGTGTGTGGTCTTTAAAAGTGGTCAGTTACCCCGAGGTAGTGTGTGGTCCTTTCAGGTGGTCAGTTACCCCGGGGTAGTGTGTGGTCTTTACAAGTGGTCAGTTACCCTGAGTTAGGGTGAAGTCCCTACAGGTGGTCAGTTACCCCGGGGTAGTGTGTGTGGTCTTTACAGGTGATTAGTTACCGGGGGTAGAGTGTGGTCTTTACAGGTGGTCAGTTACCCCGAGGTAGGGTGTAGTCCCTACAGGTAGTCAGTTACCCCGGGGTAGTGTGTGGTCTTTACAGGAGGTCAGTTACCCAGGGGTAGTGTGTGGTCTTTACAGGTGGTTAGTTACCCAGGGGTAGTGTGTGGCCTCATGACCAACGACCACTAAACCAAAATTGTCTCCCCCTGGTCAACATGCACCACTGGACGACCACTCTCTCACAGAAGCTACTTAGCGCACCATGAAATGCCCGGTCATTCACTATCATTCACAGTTTTATGGGCAATTTCCTGGTCGAGCGCAGTCACGAGGGCCACCGATGCCCCCCTCAGCCACGTTCACCACTACTCAATATTCCTCACCAGCAGCCTCTTAACATCGTGTGTTTAAGAGCTGCTTCTTATCATGGTCTCATGACTTGCTGGCTGTGAGCGTTGTTCATGTACCCTCAGGTGTGACTCTCAGTGAAAGGGAGCTTACTTGGTGGAGATTGTGGGGGAATAATGGAGTACATATACAGGTGGAGGAGCAATGGAAGAGGGGGGGGGGGGAGGAGGGAGGGGACGGGGAAAGGAAATTACAAAGGGGATGAGGAAGTGTAAATGCAGGGGGAGGTGGTGTAAATGCAGGGAGGGAGAGATAAGGTACAGGGCAGAGGTAGGTGCAACAAGAAAAACACTAGAGAGAGGAGGAAAAGTTTAGGGACAGAGGATGGACTCAGTGGCAATAGAAAGATGGGTCAGGAGAGGAGGGTAGGGAGGGTGCAGAGAGAGGTAGAGTAAGAAGAGAAGAAGCATACTGGGAGGTAACGGAGTGTATGAGGGGAAAATCCTATAAGGGAAGGAGAAAGAAAGGTAGAGAGCTTGGGGAGGGAATAAAGGAGATAGAGGGGAGACATGAGGAAGGGGAGATTGGGTTAGGTGGAGAGGGAAGACGTGGAAAGGTATAGGGAGATGGGAGAAGAGGGTAGGTGGAATAGAGTAAAATACGAAGAAGAGGGGAGGGAGGAACCTCGAGGCAAGGGAGAGGACGGGGGATAAGGGAGAGGAAGAAGGATGGATTTAATGGTTTAGGAAAGATAAAGAGGGCGAGGGAAGAATCATGGTAGCGAGGGGAGGATCATGGTAGTACGGGAGAATCATGGTAGTAAGGGAGGATCATGGTAGCAATGGGAGGATCATGGTAGTAAGGGAGGATCATGGTAGCAATGGGAGGATCATAGTAGTAAGGGAGGATCATGGTAGCAAGGGGAGGATCATGGTAGTAAGGGAGGATCATGGTAGTAAGGGAGGATCATGATAGCAAGGGGAGGATCATGGTAGTAAGGGAGGATCATGGTAGCAAGGGGAGGATCATGGTAGTAAGGGAGGATCATGGTAGTAAGGGAGGATCATGGTAGTAAGGGTGGATCATAGTAGTGAGGGGAGGATTATGGTAGTCAGGGGAGGATTATAGTAGTAAGGGAGGGTCATGGTAGTGAGGGGAGAGTCATGGTAGTCAGGGGAGGATTATGGTAGTAAAGGTGGATCATGGCAGTTAGGGGAGAATCTTGGTAGTGAGGAAGAATCATGAGCGAGTGGAGGATCATGGTAGTGAGGGAAGATCATGGTAGTGAGGGAAGATCATGGTAGTGAGGGAGAATTATAGTAGTAAGGGAGGATCATGTTAGTGAGAGGAGGGTCATGGTAGTGAGGGAGGATTATGGTGATAAGGGAGCATCATAGTAAGGGAGGATTATAGTAGTAAGGGGAGGATCATGGTAGTGAGAGAAGGGTCATAGTGAGAGAGGATGGTCATGGTAGTGAGGGGAGGATTATGGTGATAAGGGAGCATCATGGTAGTGAGGGAAGATCATGGTAGTGAGGGTGGAGTATAGTAGTAAGGGAGCATCATGGTAGTGAGGGAAGATCATGGTAGTAAGGGAGGATTATAGTAGTAAGGGGAGGATCATGGTAGTGAGAGAAGGGTCATAGTGAGAGAGGATGGTCATGGTAGTGAGGGGAGGATTATGGTGATAAGGGAGCATCATGGTAGTGAGGGAAGATCATGGTAGTGAGGGTGGAGTATAGTAGTAAGGGAGCATCATGGTAGTGAGGGAAGATCATGGTAGTAAGGGAGGATTATAGTAGTAAGGGGAGGATCATGGTAGTGAGAGAAGGGTCATAGTGAGAGAGGAGGGTCATGGTAGTGAGGGGAGGATTATGGTGATAAGGGAGCATCATGGTAGTGAGGGAAGCCTGAAGAGTTAATGGTTTTATGTCATCAAGTTATTGGAAGCTCCAACAACTTGTCCCTGAATGCGAATTCGCAACTTTCGACTTACAACAGGTACCTACTTTACTGCTAGGTGAACAGGGGACCAATGAGGGCTAGGAAGTATGTCCAAACAACCTTTAGTTGGTGTCAGAAAAGTCGCGCTCAGTTGACCTTTGTTGGGCCCCGAGGAGAGGTGAAAGGGATGAAGAATGTGGAGAGGGTTGGAGATTGGGCGTTAAGAGAAACCTTATGAGAGGAGATTAGTCTTCTCTTTGGTGACTGTTACGAGTTGGGGATTTATAATATAGTTAAACGTCTACCCAGATCCCAACAGGTAACAACAAAAAAAACAAAAAAAACAAGGACAATCGGACTATAAAAGGGTAGACAAAGGATGAGAGCTTTTGTTGTATATAATAAAGTACCATAAATTCCTTTACAAAACATTCAGCTATCTATAATTGACCCTTAACCATACTTAACCTAAACATTAACAGTATATACATATTAATACAACATACGATAATTTGAAGCAAGTGGACGTGGGGAAGGCAATACAAGATTACAAATACTTAAATGCGGAGCTGAGATGGCTGACGAGCAAGGCTGAGTATTGTAGAAGACGGTAGGTAGTCACTGTGCCGTAGGTTTCCAGGATAGGTGATCCTGTGGTCACTTCCCAGAGCCAAGTTCTCTCTCCTCGAATTGGAGCTGACAAAGAAGACTTTGAGGAGGTGACGCAACAACCAGGATATGGAGAAGGGAAACCCGGGAGTGGGAACTAAGACGAGTCATACTCGTGTTTCGTCCCTAGATGGCGTTGCTCGTGGTGCTGGGTAGGTAGATCAAGACAATAGATGGCGTGGTTCGTAGTGCTGTTTAGGTAGATCATGACAATCGGTGGAGGGGTTCGTAACACCCCCCCCCTCCAAAGACCTCCGTAGCGCGGGCGCGAAGGAGGTGATCACCTGGTGCGTCTGGAGAGTAGCTGCTGCATTTCCACTGGAGCTCGGGATAAGGAGTCTGCAATCAGGTTGTCCACCCCCTTTATGTGCCGGACTTGTAGATTATAGGGCTGGGTGAGGAGAGCCCAGCGGAGGATTCGCTGGTTGGAGGTCTTGTTGGTTTGGATGAACGTGAGTGGGTTATGGTCGGTGAAGACGAGGGTTGTTTGTGGGCAAGACTGGAGGCAGCATTCAAACTTCTTTATTGCCAACACCAGAGCCAGGGCCTCCTTCTCTATGGTCGAGTAGTTGGTCTGATGTTTTTTCAACTTGGCGGAGTAGTATGCCACAGGGTGAAGGACATCAGTGGTTGGGTCGGGTTGTAGGAGCACAGCCCCCACTCCGACACCGCTAGCGTCGATTTGCAGATGGAAGGGCAAGGTGTAGTCAGGGGGGTGGACTACAGGCTTGGAGGCAAGGAAGGCTTTGAGGCGGTGGAAAGACTGGTCGCACCTCTGGTTCCAGATGTAAGGGACCGCAGAACTGGTAAGGTCTGTGAGGGGTCCGGCCACGCTGGAGAAGTTGCTGCAGAACCGACGGGAGTAGCCGCACATCCCCATGAAGCGCATGAGTTCCTTCCTCGTCCTTGGAGTGGGGAAGGACAAGATGGCTTTAACGTTTGCGTCCTTGGGTCCCAGGTAAGTCACTGAGGCCCGGCCAAAAGCAGATTTAGCCAGGTTTATGGTGAATCCACTCTCTTGCAGTCGTGCGAACAGTATCTCCAAACGCACCAGATGTTCGTCCCAGCCGTCCGACACCACCACCAGGTCATCCAGGTAGGCGAACGTCCCACCTAGGTCTTGAATTAGGTAATTGATGGCCCTCTGTAAGTGGCCGGAGCATTAGAAAAGCCAAACGCCATAACTAAATATTGAAAAAGACTAAATGGAGTTATAAATGCCGAGATTATTTTTGCCCTATCCGTGAGTTCCACTTGATAATATCCTTTCAACAGGTCCACGGTACTGATAAATTTTGCACAGCCTATGCTGTCTATTATATCTTCAATCAAAGGTAAAGGGTAGGAGTCAGAGACAGTGACCTGGTTCACTTTACGATAATCGGTACAGAAACGAAAAGTGCCATCGGGTTTTGGAATGAGAAGGCAAGGTGAAGCCCAGGGGTTGGTACTAGGCTCAGCTAAGTTATGTTTTAACAAAAAATCTACCTCTTTTCTCATAATCTCTTTTTTTTGTGGATTTAGTCGATATGCTGATTGCCTAATGGGTTGTACATCATCTGAGATTAGCTTAATATCATGTTTAAGTATATTGCAAAACCCTGGGAGGTCTGACGTGACTTTAGGAAATGTTGATAATAACTTCGTGAGATCTTTTGCTCGAGATGGATTCAGAACAGAAAAATACTCATCCAAGTTGTTGAGTATGTGACTGTTAGCAGGGTTTTCTTTAGGTAGAGGGAAGTCTAAATTCTCCAATAGGTCCATGTCATCTGTCTCCGGCTCCGGCCCTGACAAAACCGTATGCAATACAGGTAGGCTTATAGCCTCTGGGATGTCCTCCTCTGACTGCCTGGAATGGTAAAGTTTCATGAGATTAATGTGAACAAGTTGTGAATCTTTTTTGCGATCAGGAGTATGGATTATATAGTTGAGAGGAGATAGTTTATTAGCAACTATATAGGGACCAGTAAACTTGCTTTTAAGGGGAGAGCCTGGAATGGGTAGAAAGAGTAACACTTTGTCACCTGGAGAAAATGATCTTTTAACTAATTTAGGTTGGGACTTCACCATTTTTTCTTGGACTTTTTATAAGTTTGACTGAGCAATGGTTCGGACTTCAGTTAATTTGTCCCGTAAAGTGACAATATATTGGGAAACTGTTGCGGGCTTAATAGATTGAGTGTCAAACCACTGCTCCTTTACTATTTTAAGGGGTCCCCTAATTTGTCTCCCATATAGTAACTCGAACGGGGAGAAACCCAATGACTCCTGGGGACATTCCCTGATGGCAAAGAGTAACAAGTCTATGCTTTCATCCCATTCCTTTTGGTGTTCTATACAGTATTTTTTGATCATTGATTTGAAAGTTTGATGGAACCGTTCCAAGCAACCTTGGGATTGTGGGTGGTAAGCCGAAGATGTACAATGGTCCACACTGAGGTCTTTCATCACCTGTTTGAAAAGATTGCTCAGATTGTTGGGCTGTAATGAGCTCAACCTTACTAATGGTCTTATTGTACAGATCTTCTGTGGGCACTAAGATATTGGAGGTGGTTTTAGATGAAGAGGGCCCATTTCGCACACTCTGTGACCGGGTGACAGGGCAAGATGGGAAAAGATGAGGAATAGTTTCTTTAAGGTCAGTGGTGGAGTTGACAGGTAAGGGAGAGTCGACTGTCTTTATATTAGGAACCACTAGATCTCCTACCAAGTCATTACCCAATAATAAATGAATGCCGCACACAGGCATTGGGTCTTTCCTAATGGCTATTTGCACTTCCCCAGTAATCAAGGGACATTGGAGGTGCACTTTAGCTAAAGGATAGGAAGAATGGGATGAGAGATCTGAAATTAGAACACTCTCATTAGTAAATGCGGTAGATATATGAGGAATGACGTTAAACAGGAGGATAGATTGTGCTGCGAACGAGACCCCTCCATGATTGAAATTTTTCCCTCATAGGTGAATGAAGAGAAGAGATCCTGATGGGGACTTTCCACATTGGTGGTTGCTATTGGCTTGGATTTGGGATCCAGGGAACTACTTTTAGCAATTCGACACTTTGGGTGTTTACAAGTCTGGATCGTATGGCCTGGGTTTTTACAGAAAGAACAAGTAAACTTGGTTGCATCATGGGGGGGGTAGGTGTGGGACCTTTCGACCTACCACTCACGTCCCCAAGGTTATCATCAGAGGAGGACCTAACATGCCGGAAAGTACCACGTTCCCTACTGCCCAGTGACTCTACCAGCAAGGCGTACGCATCAGCCAGCTCAGCAGCACGCCCTAAATTAACCTCTCCACGCTCCTCCACATGCTTCAAGATGTGAAATGGTATCTTGCTCTTCCACTCCTCCAGGACTACCAAATTTAACAAATCCTGAAATGTGGAGGTCTCTGTAGCCTCTAACCACTTCTTAAAAAACCTAAGCTTTTCTTGAGTAAACTCAACAAAGGTGTGTGAAAATGTTTTGGTTAGTTTACGAAACTTCTGCCGGTATCCATCTGGCGTGATAGCATAAGAGGCGAGGATATTCTTTTTTACGTTATCATAGTCATCAGTCTGGTCTAAACAGTTATAAACTCTACGAGCCTTACCATATAATTCAGGAACTAACACTGACACCCTCTGGTCCTTGGGCCACTCATTCTTCCCGGCTATTTTCTCAAAAGTCCTAAATGACCCGTCCATATCGGATTCATCAAACCCGGGAACAAGGGAAGAAGCAGTAGCAGGGTTAAAAGCAGCTAGTTTCTCTTAATGCCATTTCTTTTGATTTAAACTCCGATGTTAAGGTGACTTCTATCTCTCTCACCTGTAGTTCTTTCAGTCTAACCTCCTGCTCCAACTTGGCCTGTTCCATCCTTTCCTCATGCTCCAACTTGGCCTGTTCCGACATTCCCTCATGCTCCAACTTGGCCTGTTCCAACCTTCCCTCATGCTCCAACTTTTGCTCCAACTTGGCCTGCTCCAACTTGGCCTGTTCCAACTTTTCTTCATGCTCCAACTTGGCCTGCTCCAACTTGGCCTGTTCCAACTTTTCTTCATGCTCCAACTTGAGTTCTTTCATTTTGATTTGGAACTCGAACCTAGCTCGTTCTAGTTCTAAGGCGTCTATTCGTTGTGTTTCTTCTTGAGGGCTAGCCAGACCTGAGGCAACTTCTGAGTGAGCAGGGGTGGTGGATAGTGGTTGAAGTTTCTTGGACATGGGCGTTAATCGGTCAACAGCGGAATCTTTTAAAACTTCTTGTTGAACCAACATTTCAATCACATGATTTTTTAACATTTCCTTAGTCAGTTGCTGTGAAAATGGGATATTGTAATAGTTGGCTATTTCTTTCCATTCTTTCTTCAGGATATTAACACGTAATTTAGCTACGGAAGGATTTTCAATAAAATCCTGGAGATCAAAACCTATGGTGGCCATTGTTAAGAAAAATAGTATAAATTAACTAATGGTCAAAAGATAAGATAAGTGGATAACCCTAGAAAATATCACGGCAGTGGATAACCAGAAAGTCCCGGAAACTAACCAAGTTATAGCTAGGGAAATTACACTTATGATTATTGTTCTTCTGAGAAGATCCTTAGATAAGGATAAGAGACTTGAAAGAGGTAGGGCGTATTACGGCATTAATATAAAGATCCGGATTAACAACCCTGATATACTTGAAAGAGGTAGGGCGTATTACGGCATTTTATAAAGATCAGGATTAACAACCCTGAAATACTTGAAAGAGGAAGGGCGTATTACGGCATTAATATAAATATCCGGATTAACAACCCTTGAGTTTGGTATGATTGACCCTGAATGAGATAAACAATAATTGAGGCTTTATAATTATGGGGTCCTGGTAGAGCGGGGCGTCCCAAGATATCACTTCACCCTAAACTAGTGACTATGGAACAGCCTACTCTGGAGTGAGGGTACGGCATTAAAGAGATCCGGATTCTTCCCTACACTCGATAAGACTTACTACACGACTGCCACGTGTAATAACAGGTAAGCCTTATGACACTTGGAACCTAATACCCTACGTCTGTCACTCTTACTGTACGGTAATACCAATATATACACATACATATGAAGGAAACTTTAAACCACCGTAAAGCAATTGTGAACAGAAGTGACTGGGAGGAATAATTAACAATGAGTAACAAGGGGGGAAGGAATATGGTACTTAAGGTCGGGTCCTGTCACGGTCGCCATTTGTTACGAGTTGGGGATTTATAATATAGTTAAACGTCTACCCAGATCCCAACAGGTAACAACAAAAAAAAAAACAAAGACAATCGGACTATAAAAGGGTAGACAAAGGATGAGAGCTTTTGTTGTATATAATAAAGTACCATAAATTCCTTAACAAAACATTCAGCTATCTATAATTGACCCTTAACCATACTTAACCTAAACATTAACAGTATATACATATTAATACAACATACGATAATTTGAAGCAAGTGGACGTGGGGGAGGCAATATAAGATTACAAATACTTAAGTGCGGAGTTGAGATGGCTGACGAGTAAGGCTGAGTATTGTAGAAGACGGTAGGTAGTCACTGTGCCGTAGGTTTCCAGGATAGGTGATCCTGTGGTCACTTCCCAGAGCCAAGTTCTCTCTCCTCGAATTGGAGCTGACAAAGAAGACTTTGAGGAGGTGACGCAACAACCAGGATATGAAGAAGGGAAACCCGGGAGTGGGAACTAAGACGAGTCATACTCGTGTTTCGTCCCTAGATGGCGTTGCTCGTGGTGCTGGGTAGGTAGATCAAGACAATAGATGGCGTGGTTCGTAGTGCTGGGTAGGTA
Organism: Homarus gammarus; assembly: GCA_958450375.1. Lineage (NCBI taxonomy): Eukaryota > Metazoa > Arthropoda > Malacostraca > Decapoda > Nephropidae > Homarus > Homarus gammarus. The sequence goes on along the minus strand of CAUDMG010001730.1, from coordinate 155,598 downwards.
GATCATGACAATCGGTGGAGGGGTTCGTAACAGTGACACATTGAGGGTTAAGTGGTGTATGGGGAGCTATAATACACGTTTAACGACGTCTGCTGGGAGAGGTGAAAAGCGTTGTGACGCAGGTTGTTGTCGGGAAATAGTAACTCTGCCCGCTGTGAAATACTTGATATAGACTGTTCGCTATAGACACCCAGTACTCCGATTTGGTCTTTGTAGTACACACTAATTCTTGTGTCCAAAATGAGTAGTTACAACTCTATGGTATTTGGGTAACGAATTGGAATCTGAAGTTGATTTTTTCTTGAAAAAAAATTGTGTTTACCTCTTTGGTTTCAACGCGTGATATACAACTCTTAAACAATTGTGTACAATATCCTAAAGATATTGTATAATAATTGGTTTTTTTGTTAATTTCCCAGAGGTGTATGAGGTATAGAATGTCAAAGGGACGACGACCGCCTCTGTTTTTTTTTATACTTCGTCTCGTCCAAGAATAGAAGTGATTACCTCCCGCCCGACACGTGATCGTTTGTTCCATTGTCACTGACACCACACCGTCCTACTTGTTTGTGTCACCTGTCCTCCCCCGCTGGTGCTTGGTTAATGACTGTCACCACCTGCCCCCGCCCCCTCCCCCGCTGGTGCCTGGTTAATGACTATCACTACCTGCCCCTGCCCCCTCCCCCGCTGGTGCCTGGTTAATGACTATCACTACCTGCCCCCCCCCCCTCCCCCGCTGGTGCCTAGTTAATGACTGTCACCACCTGTCATCCCCCTCCCCCCGCTGGTGCCTGGTTAATGACTGTTACTACCTGTCCTTCCTCCCCCTGTTGGTGCCTAGTTAATGACTGTTACTACCTGTCCTTCCTCCCCCCGTTGGTGCCTAGTTAATGACTGTTACTACCTGTCCTTCCTCCCCCTGTTGGTGCCTAGTTAATGACTGTTACTACCTGTCCTTCCTCCCCCTGTTGGTGCCTAGTTAATGACTGTTACTACCTGTCCTTCCTCCCCCTGTTGGTGCCTAGATAATGACCACCATTACCTGTGTTCGCCCACTAGTACCTGGTTAATGATAGTTTCTACCTGGTCTACCTCGGCCACGCACCATCGTCCTCCTCATTAACCACAGTGGGACGCGGAAACAGCGTTCACCTGAGCCTGTGCTCTAACAAGGTATCACATTAAGCCTTATCTCCTTCAGGGGACAGGAGGTGGTGGTCTCATCCGCGGTTTATCTCTGTATATTTTGTTGATATTCGTTAAGTCTTTCCTTTGGTGTTTATCTGCAGAACTTTGAAGTATTTTTCTCAAACCTGACAGACAATTTAAAATGGGACATTCTGTATTTAGGTTTTGTTTCATAGAATTCCAAGTCCGTAAACAAAATATATTAAGGAAGTTTCTGTTTTGTTCAGTTCATTAAAAACTAAAATAATCTTCAAGTAACTAACAAAGAAAGTTTTTTATTGTAAGTTGATTTAACACAGCGTCTTATACCTGCGCTATTCCTACAATACTTGGTGAAATAATATATTATAATATTTGAGTGATAGTTTACAATATCTAATGCTGGGTTACACGTTAAACAAACCTCAGGTCTTGCTGTTCATACGAATTTTTGTTCTTCAGTAACTAAGGTCTTACAGCCCGTAGGTTACATCGTTTCATATTATTATATCTTAAACAAAAACTATTGAAAACTGAGAAAGATACAAATACACACACATATACCTACCCACAGTATAGTATATACACACAGGTGAAGAGTTATGAGCCTACTAATGAGTCAACATCGTGGGCGGCGAGGCAGCAGATCACATTCGCCACCCCAGTGTACAAGTCTCCACACGGCAGAATATAATACGTCAAGTTGATATTGTGGAAGGAAATTCCTGCCAAAGACAACATGAAAAATACCGATTTGTTTTTTCTGTATGTGACCTACACGGACAAAATCTATATTACCATTGAATCAGCTGAGTACTCCACCTTGAGATGTTTCACCTTTTTATCACGACCATTTTCCAGATACTTAGCGCTCTTATTTTACATGTGAATAAACAACGGGTTCTTGCTTCAGCTTGTTAGGTGTGTTGTAACTCTAATGATATGTAAAATTTCAGTCACGTTTGGTAATTGTGGGAAGTGCCATTTCTTATGGTTCCTTTAATGAAGTTATATATCTTCAATTTGCATAATGGATTATTAAAAACAACACTAATATTTCCTCTGAAATCAATGTAAATAGGTACACTGTACCACGAAGATGTGATTTTCGTTCATTACGAAACACTGATAATTACTGCTGTTTTTCTGTACTTCAGTACCCCATCAACTGAAGCCTTTAATACGTACAATAAGTTAACTCAAGCACTAGATGATAACTTTTAAACATCAAATAAAGTACAGCGAATTTTTCTAATATTAGTTCCAATATCGAACTCTATATTCTTTATATACAAATTAATAACTATTAAGTATTTCAACCAAATATCAAAACGAGAGTAAAACAGGAATACTGTGATGACTAATTAACGGATCTTGTTGTAGCGAAACACAAGAAACCAAGTTATAAAGTGATCCTCTGGAGGGTAAAGTTGTAGCAGGACAAGTTGAGCGTCACTACCACCAGAAGTAGGGCACAGGGTACAGATAATACGGTCCACACACAAGTTCCTCATGGGATCAATTAATTAACAAACCAATTACTTGGGTTCGTCTGACGATGTAGACGCCAGAGGTGATTACGTTGAGCGTACTGTTATCCGGCTGTGTTAAGTACTGTATGTGTGCGATAGAAACATGCGTAAATGAAATACAAATATGAAAAATGGCAGAACGCCAGGACACCCGGCCATTTTTGCTGAGGGATGGGGGTGGGGGGGGGGCTTGTGGTTATCTGCATATATATATATATATATATATATATATATATATATATATATATATATATATATATATATATATATATATATATATATATATATATCCTGCAGCTTGGTAAGGAGCAGCATCATGTCATGCATAAAATACCCATCTCATAGTAACTCCTGGGGCAGTCAGATGATTATCTCTGCTTGTCCGATTGTTTAATTATGCAGTAACTATAATATTGAGAACACTGGAGAGAGAGAGAGAGAGAGAGAGAGAGAGAGAGAGAGAGAGAGAGAGAGAGAGAGAGAGAGAGAGAGTAATTACCAGATTGAGAGCTCAGGCCCAATCTGACCATAATTACCGGGTTTTAGAGTTCCAATCAAGAATAAGCTGATTGGGTCAGTCAGATAGCAAGCGTTGTAGAGAGAGAGAGATAAGAGGGGGCAGACACACGCGTAACTACCGAGGAAGGAAGCTGGGATGAGCCAATCCCATACTAACTGGCGATGTCGTCAGCCATCGGGAGGGTAATCACGAGGCGGTCCTGAGAAATCCTGGCAAGGCGTTGGGCGACTCATTATATCTAATGAGCTTGAACTAAAGACCTAATTGGATTCGTAATTTCCTAGAGAGATTTGTCAAGAAGGATGGAGAGAGGGAGGGAGGGATGAGAGGGAGTGTGTGTTGTTTTATACTCACTCTGTCATTCTCTCCATCTTTCCTCCTACCTTTCATATTATCTCGCTTCCTTAACTTCTTGTTCATCTTCTGATTTCTCCCCTTTACACTTTCAATCCTCCAAATCAATTTATTATATTTATTTTTTTACTTATTTTTCTTCAAATTTTCTTTTGTCTGTTGTTTTTTCTTTACTGTGCTTTCGTATTTTCTCATTTCAGACTTGTTTTCTTCTTTAACTTTTTATTTTCCTTCATTCTAGAATAGATTGGGTTAGGTTTAACTAGGTTAGGTTAGGTTAAACTAGATTAGGTTAGATTAGTTTAGGTTAAATTTGGTTAGGTTAGGTTAGCTTATATAATGTTTTTTCTACCCTGAATAGGTTAGGATGTATTGACTTTTATTGCCTAGGTTAGGTTAGGTTAGCTTAGAATGGATTTTCCTATCCATTCTGCATAAGTTAACGTGGCATTATCACCAGAGGCTTTTATATTCACTGCTTCGTATGGCATGTTTTTATTCCGTGTTTCTTGTTAATTCTCGACTGCCACAATAAAAAAGGTGTTTTATTATGTTGTGACATAGAGATTCAAGGATATAGATAGATGTGTGGTTGTGTGTGTGTGTGAGGCGTGTGTGTGTGTGTGGGTGTGTGTGTCTGGCGTGTGTGTGTGTGTGTGTGGTTACAGGGCTGCGTTTGTTTGTATATCATCATCTTCAAATTTTATATTGATCATTACGAAACTATTACAGCCAGTTGGGCAAGGGGTGAAGTGTTAAAAGTGGACAAATATGTGGTTCAAACTTCATAGATAAAGGTCACTTACCTCAAGAATGTTTCCACAACAATTAAAGCATCATTACGTGATTTAAACAGTATTACATTATCTCGTATGTGAAAGGAGAAAAACTTTGTGCTGTGATTACTTAATTCCTTTCAACAATTATATGAACACTTTGGGAACAAAATGTTTCACCAGAAGAAAAGAAAAGCTCACACTATAGGTAAAGGTTTTGAAAGTAAAGGTTCTGAAATAAATAGTTTCCTTGCAACAAAGATTTTATTGATTTTTTGTGTACTGTATATTGATGTATTTACGTATCTCAGATTGACACAGACGACTTATGGTTTGGTTAATAACTCATTATATCTGTCTGTTGACTAGTGTTATTCGGCTCGTGGTTCCATACACTGAACGTTCGTATTGCCTGCACATTCCTGAGCTGCTGTCTTATCGGCCAAATTAATTGGACAGTATATTAATTTGCCAAGAGATTTCGGAGACAATGCAGCATTATATACTGTATACTAATCTTCCCTTCTCCTCCTACTTACTACGAGTTTTTTGACCGTTCGGTCACAGCTTGCATTTCTCTCACCCTGACCACCTCCCTCACTGTCTCCCTGACCACCTCTCACACTCTCTCCCTGATCGCCTCTCACACCCTCTCCCTGACCACCACTCTCACTCTCCCTGACCACCTCTCACACTCTCTGCCTGATCGCCTCTCACACCCTCTCCCTGACCACCTCTCTCATTCTCTCCCTGACCACCTCTCTCACTCTCTCCCTGACCACCTCTCACACTCTCTCCATGACCGCCTCTCACACTCTCTCCCTGACCACCTCTCTCACTCTCTCCCTGACCACCTCTCACACTCTCTCCCTGATCGCCTCTCACACCCTCTCCCTGACCACCACTCTCACTCTCCCTGACCACCTCTCACACTCTCTGCCTGATCGCCTCTCACACCCTCTCCCTGACCACCTCTCTCATTCTCTCCCTGGCCACCTCTCACACTCTCTCCCTGATCGCCTTTCACACCCTCTTCCTGACCACCTCTCTCACTCTCTCCCTGACCACCTCTCACACTCTCTCCCTGATCGCCTTTCACACCCTCTTCCTGACCACCTCTCTCACTCTCTCCCTGACCACCTCTCACACTCTCCCTGACCACCTCTCTCAGTCTCTCCCTGACCACCTCTCACACTCTCTCCCTGACCACCTCTCTCACTCTCTCTCTGACCACCTCTCACACTCTTTCCCTGATCGCCTTTCACACCCTCTCCCTGACCACCTCTCACACCCTCTTTCTGACCACCTCTCTCACCCTCTCCCTGACCACCTCTCTCACTCTCTCCCTGACCACCTCTCTCACTCTCTCCCTGACCACCTCTCACACTCTCTCCCTGATCGCCTTTCACACCCTCTTCCTGACCACCTCTCTCACTCTCTCCCTGACCATCTCTCACACTCTCTCCCTGACCACCTCTCTCAGTCTCTCCCTGACCACCTCTCACACTCTCTCCCTGACCACCTCTCACACTCTCTCCCTGACCACCTCTCTCACTCTCTCCCTGACCACCACTCACACTCTCTCCCTGATCGCCTCTCACACCTTCTCCCTGACCACCTCTCTCACTCTCTCCCTGACCACCTCTCTCACTCTCTCCCTGACCACCTCTCACACTCTCTCCCTGATCGCCTCTCACACCCTCTCCCTGACCACCTCTCTCACTCTCTCCCTGACCACCTCTCTCACTCTCTCCCTGACCACCTCTCTCACTCTCTCCCAGACCACCTCTCTCACTCTCTCCCTGACCACCTCTCACACTCTCTCCCTGATCGCCTTTCACACCCTCTTCCTGACCTCCTCTCACACTCTCTCCCTGACCACCTCTCACACTCTCTCCCTGACCACCTCTCTCACTCTCTCCCTGACCACCTCTCACACTCTCTCCCTGATCGCCTTTCACACCCTCTTCCTGACCTCCTCTCACACTCTCTCCCTGACCACCTCTCACACTCTCTCCCTGACCACCTCTCTCACCCTCTCCCTGACCACCTCTCTCACTCTCTCCCTGATCACCTCTCTCACTCTCTCCCTGACCACCTCTCTCACTCTCTCCCTGACCACCTCTCTCACTCTCTCCCTGACCACCTCTCTCACTCTCTCCCTGACTACCTCTCTCAGTCTCCCTGACCACCTCTCACACTCTCTCCCTGATCGCCTCCTACACCCTCTTCCTGACCACCTCTCACACCCTGTCCCTGACCACCTCTCACACCCTCTCCCTGACCACCTCTCTCACTCTCTCCCTGACCACCTCTCTCACTCTCTCCCTGACCACCTCTCACCCCCTCTCCCTGACCACCTCTCACACTCTCTCCCTGACCACCTCTCTCACTCTCTCCCTGACCACCTCTCTCACTCTCTCCCTGACCACCTCTCTCACGCTCTCCCTGATCGCCTCTCACACCCTCTCCCTGACCACCTCTCTCACTCTCTCCCTGATCGCCTCTCACACCCTCTCCCTGACCACCTCTCACACCCTCTCCCTGACCACCTCTCTCACTCTCTCTCTGACCATATCTCACACCCTCTCCCTGACCACCTCTCTCACTCTCTCTCTGACCATATCTCACACTCACCCTGACCACCTCTTACTCTCTTCCTGACCCTCTCTTACACTCTCTCCTTCACAGTATCATTTCTCCAGCCACTCTAAATCACACTCCCTCCCACCAACCACTATCTTCCCCGTGTAAATTCCACTCTGGGGTAGCTTGATAGACAGGAAAGGAAAGCGTGATTGTGAGTTGGATTGAAAAGTGTTTTCTTTGTGTTGCTGACGGAAAGTGAAAGTGCGTCCCATAGGCATTACGGCTCCTTGCATAATGTCGCCTTAGAGAGAGTGTGCATACATTACACTGCATACTAGGCCTTCGGTACACAAAGAGTCAGTATAGCCGGTATTGTATTCGACAGCCTTCACTTCCCCAACTTGTAAAGGTGTGTGTGTGTGTGTGTGTGTGTGTGTGTGTGTGAGTGTGTGTGTATGTGTGTGTGTGTGTGTGTGTGTGTGTGAGAGTGTGTGTGTATGTGTGTCCAAGCACTGGCATCTCTTTGACTATATCATTGTCAGCAAAAGAGATCGCCAAGATGTCCTCACACCCGAGCATGGCGTTGCTCAGACCACTGTGACACTGATCATCGGCTAATCAGAGCCAAGCTCTCACTTCACGTTGCCCGAAAACGGCAAAGGCAACAAGCCTCCAGAAAAGGTTTTAACACTAAGCGTCTGGAGGATCCAGCGGTATCACATGCTTTCAGAGAGCCGCTCGAACTTTGGCTGAGAACAACCCGACAACAAACAACCAAAATCCCAGTGATGAATGGGGTATTCTCGATACTGTCATAGCAAAAACCTGCAGAGAGACCCTCGGCCAGATCAAAGGAATATACCAGGACTGGTTTGATGAAAATGACCTAGAAAGCAATTTACTCTACGATATTAAACGTGTTGCTTTAAATGACTGGCAGAAAAAAACCTCTGTCTCGGTCAACAGGAAAGCCCTCTGGTGGATCCTCAGCCGTTTTAGCAGCCCACCAAAATTCATTGCAACTGTGAGGCAACTCCACGATGGCATGAACGGCTGTCTCCTGCACAATGGTACCCATTTTGAGTTCTTCTCCATCCAAACGGGAGTAAAACTAGGCTGTGTACTGGCACCAATTCTCTTTTCCACTTTCTTGGCTGCTTTGCTGACTCGTGCCAGTGCCAATTTAGCCGGCGGGGAGGGGGACATCGAGTACCGGATGAAGGGTCTTTTCAACATAAAACAACTCCAGGCAGGAACAAAGGTGTCGGCAGCTTCCATTACTGAACTTCAATATGCAGACGACCTCACCCTTGTCGCTCAAACTGAACGCGACATACCTGTACAGGAGATCTTGAACACCTACGCAGAGGCGTATGCACTCTTTGACCTTGAGATGAATGTACGTAAGACTCAGATTCTCTTTCAGCCTGCCCCTGGTTTAGCCACACTTCCACCATCCATCCGGCTTATTGGTACTATCCTCTCTAATGTTTGTTACCCACTTTTGGTATCTAGGCTCCCACCTGTACACCAATGCAGACATCGATGAAAAGATTCAACATCGTATCAGATGTGCATCTCAAGCCTTTGGCAGACCCATGTCTTCAGCTGTAGGGAGCTGAAATTATCTACAAAGTTGCACGTATATCGAGCAGTGTTCCTCCCCACCCTGCTATATGGCAGTGAGACATGGGTCACATACAGAAGGCACCTCAAGGCACTCGAAAACTTTCATCAACGTAGTGTGCACTTCATCCTCCGAGTTTGCTGGGAATACAAGAGAATAATTGCCAGTATTCTCGCTGACACTAACTGTAGGAGCATCGAGGCTACAATATCCATGAACAACGACAGTAGACTTCCACAGCAGCTTCTTTACAGTCACCTAACGAATAGTAAACGTAGCGTTGGCGGGCAACTAGAAAAGGTATAAGGAAAGTTTTAAGACAATGTGTCAATACTTTCGAATTAGCCCGCCTGCAAACCGAGGCAGACAAACGCCAACGCCGTAAAGACGCTGCTGGTCCCGTATCGGCCTCTTTAGTAACCTTAAAACTAACTAACAAAGGTGACATACCTTAATAACTGATATCATTGTATCATAGCTGGATGATCGTCATACTCGGTTCTGAGTGACAGCAAGGTAGTAGTAGTGTGTGTGTGTGTGTGTGTGTGTGTGTGTGTGTATCCTAACTTACAATATACCATTAATATATGCCAAGTCAGTCGTGAATATTGTGTCTTGCTATTTCTCGAAATACCAATGAAGTCGATCCATGAGACTACCATGAAGGTCAGGAATACTGCCATGAGGGCCAGGAATACTGCCATGAGGATCAGGAATACTACCATGATGGACAGGAATACTACCATGAGGGTCAGGAATAACATCATGGGAAACATCAATACTACCATGAGGGTCAGAAATACTTCCATGATGGACAGGAATACTGCCAGGAGGATCAGGAATGCTACCATGAGGGTCAGGTAAACTACCGTGAGGGTGAGGAATAATATCATAAGGATCAGGAATACTACCATGAAGGTCAGGAATACTACCATGATAGATAAGAATACCACCATGTGGGTCAAGAATACAATCATTGGGGACAGAAATACTACCATGAAGGTCAGGAATACTACCATAATAGACAGGCATACTACCATGTGGGTCAGGAATACTACCATGATAGACAGGAATACTACCCTAAGGGACAGAAATATTACCATGTGGGGCAGGCATACAACCATGAGGGTCAGGAATACTAACATGAGGGACAAAAATACTACCATGATTAACAGAAAAAGTACCATGAGAGACAGCAATGCTACCACGAGGGTCAGGAATACTACCATGAGGGTCACGAATACTACCATGATGGATATAAATACTACCATGATGAACAGGAATGCTACCATGAGGGGCAGGAATACTACCATGATGGGCAGAAATACTACCATGATTAACAGAAAAAGTACAATGAGAGAAAGCAATACTACCACGAGGGTCAGGAATACTACCATGAGGGTCACGAATACTACCATGATGGACATAAATACTACCAGGATGGAGACAATCGTATCATGAGAGACAGGAATACTACCATGAGGGTCAGGAATACTACCATGAAGGACAGAAATACTACCATGATGAACAGAAATAGTACCATAAGAAACATCAATACTAACATGAGGGTCAGGAATACTACAATGACAGTCAGGAGTATAACCATGAGGGTCAAGAATATACCATGAGAGTCAGGTATACAACCATGATAGACAGGAATACTACCATTAGGGAGAGTAAGACTATCATGAGGATCATAAAGACTACCATGAGGGTCAAGAATACTACCATGAGGGACAGAAATACTACCATGATAAACAGAAATAGTACCATAAGAAACATCAATACTACCATGCGGATCAAGAATACATCACAATGAGCGTCACAACTCACAAGGACTAAGAAATAGCAGCACATAAAATAATTCCCTGTTTTCTTAAGTTTTCTTCAGGTAAGGTGGTGGTATTTGACAGTGACGGAGGTGTGTTTCCTGTTCGTCTAATTCTTGAAAGCCTCATAATGTTGGTCTTTTGTCCTGCTACGTAAAACGGCTCTTTGATGTGCCGAGCTGGCCCTCTCGGTAATAGGAAGGTTGTTGTCGAGAAAACATAATAATAATAAAAATAATAATAATAATAATAATAATAATAATAATAATAACTCATATACAGCGTAAAAGAGAAGGAATAATAAGATTGAAAAACGTGTAGAATAACCAGAAGACATGAAATACATTAAAATAGAGAAAAAGAGAGGCAAGGTGAAGAAGCATTGAAGAAACACTAATAGAAAGGGAAGGACAAGTAGGTGTTAGGAGAAGCAAACCTCAACAACCTTAAACTTCCCTTTATCCTTGAAGTATACATGTAGTAGTTGAGTTAACTAGCTTGACCCTGGAGGAGACACAGGAGGTAATGTACGAGCATTCAAAACTTGCACCTCCCTACCCAATTTAAGCTCTATTTTCAAAACTGTGGAAATTCATGAGGAACACACGCTCACGGGTAAACACTGTTAATATGATGCATCAAAATTATAGAAATATAGCCTCTTTAAAATATAAATTAAAAACACAAATAGGCATTAAGATTTTTATTATGACAAAGCCGTCAGCTGTTTTTCTCTTAAGAAGCAATCTTAAAAAACGCAGAACAACCCCTACTCAAAGCCCAGGCACCCCTAATTACCTCCCGCTGTGCACTGTAGGCGGGGGAGAATAGTTTAGAAACAAAACTAAACCATTTCATCTGGCGTGCCAAAGTATAGTCGAAGACCAGTCTTAATGATGTATATCACGACACAAAATATATTTATATATATATATATATATATATATATATATATATATATATATATATATATATATATATATATATATATATATATATGTGTGTGTGTGTGGGCAAGTAAATCACTGTAGGTGCGCGTGATCCAGGTATATGCTGATAACCACAAGGAAAGAAGTAAACACGAAGTTTCTAAGCGCCCTCGTGTAATTCACATCTTCAGGGGTGAGTACAGACTAAGGAGAAGTAAAAAACAAGGTGTATATATATACGGAGGAGAGTGAGATCAAGTCCACAGTGGTCAGGTATTAGGTAATGACCCTACTAATTTGTTTAACCGTGCATGAGTTTTTAAATACCACATTGACGTTAAAAACTCATGCAGGGTTAAACAAATGTGGTTATCAGCATATATATATATATATATATATATATATATATATATATATATATATATATATATATATAAATATATACATATAGTGCTGTATAGCACTATGTGTAGGCTGCCAGCCTTATAACACTATGTGAAGCTCCCAGCATTATAGCACTATGTGTAAGCTGCCAACCTTAATCACTATGTGTAGCTGCCAGCATTATAACACTATATGTAGCTGCCAGCCTTATAGCACCTAGTGTAAGCAGCCAGCCTTATAGCACTAAGCGTAGCAGGCAGTCTTATTGCACTATGTGTAGGCTGCAAGCCGTATAGCACTATGTATAGGCTGCCAGCCTCTTACCACTATGTGTAGGCTGCCAGCCGTATAGCACAATGTGAAGCTGGTAACCTTATAGCACCGTGTAGGCTGCCAGCCTTAGAGCCCTATGTGTAGGCTGCCAGCCTCATAACACTATGTGTAGCTGGCATCCTTATAGCACTATGTGTAGGCGGCCAGCTTTTTAGCACTATGTGTAGGCTGCCAGCCGTATAGCACTATATGTAGCTGGCAACCTTATGGAACCGTGTAGGCTGCCAGCCCCATAGCACTATGTGTAGGCTGCCAGCCTTATAGCAGTATGTGTAGGCTGCCAGCCTTATAGCACTATGTGTAGGCTGCCAGCCGTATAGCACTATGTGTAGCTGGCAACCCTATAGAGCTGGGTAGGCTGCCAGCCGTATAGCACTATATGTAGCTGGCAACCTTATAGAACCGTGTAGGGTGCCAGCCCCATAGCACTATGTGTAGGCTGCCAGCCTTATAGCCGTATGTGTAGGCTGCCAGCCTTATAGCACTATGTGTAGGCTGCCAGCCGTATAGCACTATGTGTAGCTGGCAACCCTATAGAACCGTGTAGGCTGCCAGCCTCATAGCACTATGTGAAGGCTGCCAGCCTTATAGCACTCTGTGTAGGCTGCCAGCCTCATAGTACTATATGTAGCTGGCAAACTTATAGCACAATGTGTAGGCAGCCAGCCTTTTAGCACTATGTGTAGGCTGCCAGCCTTATAGCACTATTTGTAGCTGGCAACATTATAGCACCGTGTAGGCTGCCAGCCTCATAGCACTATGTGTAGCTGGCAACCTTATAGCACCGTGTAGGCTACCAGCCTCATAGCACTATGTGTAGCTGGCAACCTTATAGCACCGTGTAGGCTGCTAGCCTTATAGCACTATGTGTAGGCTGCCAGCCGTATAGCACTATGTGTAGCTGGCAACCTTATAGCACCGTGTAGGCTCCCAGCCTCATAGCAATATGCGTAGCTGGCAACCTTACAGCACCTTGTAGGCTGCCAGCCTTATAGCACTATGTGTAGCTGGCAACCTTATCGCACCGTGTAGGATGCCAGCATTATAGCACTATGTGTAGGCTGCCAGCCTCATAGCACTATGTGTAGCTGCCAGCCTTATAGCACCGTGTAGGTTGTCAGCCTTATAGCACTATGTGTAGGTCGCAAGTTTCATAGCACTATGTGTAGCTGGCAACCTTATAGCACCGTGTAGGCTGCCAGCCTCATAGCACTTTGTGTAGCTGGCAACCTTATAGCACCGTGTAGGCTGCCAGCCTTATAGCACTATGTGTAGCTGGCAACCTTATAGCACCGGATAGGCTGCCAGCCTTATAGCACTATGTGTAGCTGGCAACCTTATAGCACCGTGTAGGCTGCCAGCTGTATAGCACTATGTGTTGCTGGCAACCTTATAGCACCGTGTAGGCTGCCAGCCTTATAGCACTGTGGGTAGGCTGCCAGCCGTATAGCACTATGTGTAGCTGGCAACCCTATAGCACCGTGTAGGCTGCCAGCCTTATAGCAATATGTGTAGGCTGCCAGCCGTATAGCACTATGTCTAGCTGGAAACCTTATAGCACTATGTGTAGGCTGCCAACCTTATAGCACTATGTGTAGGCTGCCAGCCTCATAGCACTATGTGTAGCTGGCACCCTTATAGCACCGTGTAGGCTGCCAGCCTTATAGCACCGTGTAGGTTGCCCGCCTTATATCACTATGTGTAGGTCGCCAGCCTCATAGCACTATGTGTAGGTCGCCAGCCTCATAGCACTATGTGTAGCTGGCAACCTTATAGCACCGTGTAGGCTGCCAGCCTCATAGCACTATGTGTAGGCTGCCAGCCGTATAGCACTATGTTTAGCTGGCAACCTTATAACACCGTGTAGGCTGCCAGCCTTATAGTGCTATGTATAGGCTGCCAGCCTTATAGCACTATATGTAGGTGGCAACCTTATAGCCCCGTGTAGGCTGCCAGACTCATATCACTATGTGTAGCTGGCAACCTTATAGCACCGTGTAGGCTGCCAGCCTCATAGCACTATGTGTAGCTGGCAACCTTATAGCACCGTGTAGGCTGCCAGCCTCATATCACTATGTGTAGCTGGCAACCTTATAGCACCGTGTAGGCTGCCAGCCGTATAGCACTATGTGTAGGCTGCCAGCCGTATAGCACTATGTGTAGCTGGCAACCTTATAGCACCGTGTAGGCTCCCAGCCTCATAGCAATATGCGTAGCTGGCAACCTTACAGCACCTTGTAGGCTGCCAGCCTTATAGCACTATGTGTAGCTGGCAACCTTATCGCACCGTGTAGGATGCCAGCATTATAGCACTATGTGTAGGCTGCCAGCCTCATAGCACTATGTGTAGCTGCCAGCCTTATAGCACCGTGTAGGTTGTCAGCCTTATAGCACTATGTGTAGGTCGCAAGTTTCATAGCACTATGTGTAGCTGGCAACCTTATAGCACCGTGTAGGCTGCCAGCCTCATAGCACTTTGTGTAGCTGGCAACCTTATAGCACCGTGTAGGCTGCCAGCCTTATAGCACTATGTGTAGCTGGCAACCTTATAGCACCGGATAGGCTGCCAGCCTTATAGCACTATGTGTAGCTGGCAACCTTATAGCACCGTGTAGGCTGCCAGCTGTATAGCACTATGTGTTGCTGGCAACCTTATAGCACCGTGTAGGCTGCCAGCCTTATAGCACTGTGGGTAGGCTGCCAGCCGTATAGCACTATGTGTAGCTGGCAACCCTATAGCACCGTGTAGGCTGCCAGCCTTATAGCAATATGTGTAGGCTGCCAGCCGTATAGCACTATGTCTAGCTGGAAACCTTATAGCACTATGTGTAGGCTGCCAACCTTATAGCACTATGTGTAGGCTGCCAGCCTCATAGCACTATGTGTAGCTGGCACCCTTATAGCACCGTGTAGGCTGCCAGCCTTATAGCACCGTGTAGGTTGCCCGCCTTATATCACTATGTGTAGGTCGCCAGCCTCATAGCACTATGTGTAGGTCGCCAGCCTCATAGCACTATGTGTAGCTGGCAACCTTATAGCACCGTGTAGGCTGCCAGCCTCATAGCACTATGTGTAGGCTGCCAGCCGTATAGCACTATGTTTAGCTGGCAACCTTATAACACCGTGTAGGCTGCCAGCCTTATAGTGCTATGTATAGGCTGCCAGCCTTATAGCACTATATGTAGGTGGCAACCTTATAGCCCCGTGTAGGCTGCCAGACTCATATCACTATGTGTAGCTGGCAACCTTATAGCACCGTGTAGGCTGCCAGCCTCATAGCACTATGTGTAGCTGGCAACCTTATAGCACCGTGTAGGCTGCCAGCCTCATATCACTATGTGTAGCTGGCAACCTTATAGCACCGTGTAGGCTGCCAGCCGTATAGCACTATGTGTAACTGGCAACCTTATAGCACCGTGTAGGCTGCCAGCCTTATAGCACTATGTGTAGGCTGCCAGCCGTATAGTACTATGTGTAGCTGGCAACCTAATAGCACCGTGTAGGTTGCTAGCCTTATAGCACTATGTGTAGCTGGCAATCTTATAGCATCGTGTAGGCTGCCAGCCTTATAGCACTCTGTGTAGCTGGCAACCTTATAGCACCGTGTAGGCTGCCAGCCTTATAGCACTATGTGTAGCTGGCAACCTTATAGCACCGTGTAGGCTGCCAGCCTTATAGCACTATGTGTAGCTGGCAACCTTATAGTACAGTGTAGGCTGCCAGCCTTATAGCACTGTGTGTAGGCTGCCAGCCGTATAGCACTATGTGTAGCTGGCAACCTTATAGCACTATGTGTGGGCTGCCAGCCTCATAGCACTATGTGTAGCTGGTAACCTTATAGCACCTTGTAGGCTGCCAGCCTTATAGCACCGTGTAGGTTGCCATCCTTATAGCACTATGTGTAGGTCGCCAGCCTCATAGCACTATGTGTAGTTGGCAACCTTATAGCACCATGTAGGCTGCCAGCCTTATAGCAGTATGTGTAGCTGGCAACCTTATAGCACCGTGTCGGCTGCTAGCCTTATAGCACTATGTGTAGGCTGCCGGCTTTTTATCACTATGTTTAGGCTGCCAGCTGTATAACACTATGTGTAGCTGGCAACCTTATAGCACCGTGTAGGCTGCCAGCCTTATAGCACTATGTGTAGGCTGCCAGCCGTATAGCACTATGTGTAGGCTGCCAGCCTTATAGCACTATATGTAGGCTGCCAGCCGTATAGCACTATGCGTAGGCTGCCAGCATTATATTTGTATGTGTAGCCGGCAGCCACGTTTCATTAACATTTTTGCTAGTCTTATAAAACTTAGTTCAAAAATTGCCACCAACACCTTGCTGATATGTATTTTCCTCTTTCATATTTTTCCAAGCAACACATAGTATTCCTTAGCTGTCATAGATGAGAGTCTGGAGCTAACTGGGGGGGAGGGTGGGCATTCTCCTGAACGTCACAATGCCTTCAAATAACTGTGACATATACACGAGTGGCACATTTTGTAACACCTCGCCTTAAAGCGGAGTTCATAACCTCAGACTGCTTAACAGGACGGGTCACTTGTCTGTCTGCCTTGCTATAGCTAGTGAAACAGTTATCATGGTTTATCATTTATCAGTACATACCCTAGACTATAGACATCAGTTACACTCATCACTGTGTTGTTGGTGTATTCCCTAGCAGCCTATGGGTGTGCAGGCGCCCCATAGTTGACAGACAATAAATCATCTGCCCGGTGGTGTTCCTTTAGAGCTCATGGTTATTTGTCTTTGTTCTCTATATAGACCCCCCCCCCCCCACACACACGTTATTATGTCATTACAGTATACTGTGTTTCAACAGCTACGGTCCTTAAATACGTAACAAGGTTAGCAATTTTACTATTCCATCATCAATTAAGATTGCAAAAGATATACCACTAACTATCTATACTTCGCACTTATTCCATTGTATAGTTTTGCTAATTTTCAAATTGATGAACACATTTTGAAAAACATTGTTATAGAAAAAATAACCCCATGTTATTTTATTTTTCTGCGTTAAGGAATGTTTATATTTTGTGGTACGTTTTGGAGTGAGTGCCTGCAAGGCTTCAGTTATACAAATATATGCAGTAAAACTACTCCACTCAGCGTTTCTCACTTTGCCTTATATTTTAGCCCAGCTTCTTGTGACACACCACAGCAATATACTTTACACATTCGTAAACATTGCATTTTTCACTCAGGTTTTCAGCAAATTAACTCTAGAAAATTCAAGCATTAACCCCATGGTCTACAACGCTACATTAACATTGATTAAAGACTACACAAAGGCTGAATTTTCTCTTACACTATGACTGATATATATATATATATATATATATATATATATATATATATATATATATATATATATATTTATATATATATATATATATATATATATATATATATATATTATATATATATATATATATATGCAAGTAAATCACTGTAGGTGCGCGTGATCTAGGTATATGATGATAACCACAGGGAAAGAAGAAAACACGTAGTTCCCAAACGCTTTCGTGTTTTTCACATCTTGAGGGGTGAGTACAGTCTGTGCTCACCCCTGAAGATGTGAATTACACGAAAGCGCTTGGGAACTTCGTGTTTTCTTCTTTCCTTGTGGTTATCAGCATATATATATATATATATATATATATATATATATATATATATATATATATATATATATATATATATATATATATATATATATATATATGTGTGTGTGTGTGTGTGTGTGTCTGTGTCTGTGTTCTACTTTTATTGGTGAGAAACAAGTACGTTGCTGTGTCTATTGTTAATGAATCTTAGCGTGACTAGGCGGCTACTACCTGGCATACTGTCAGGGAGTGTATTAGTGCCGCCTCTCATAATCACATGACCTACCTGTTAGTCTGACTTGTTGAGTTGATGTTTTCACCTGACGACACGATGTTCAATTGAATCGATTCAGATTAAACAAATAAACAACTCCAAGCGTATTTAGCTAATCAGGGGGAAAAGGTTGGACGGTTGTTAACAGGAAATAGTAAAGTAACTATTAGTATACTAACAAGAGGGATGAAAATAAGTGACTTGTGGTTAGAAAGAGAAGGATCTGGGCGTGGTAGCTAACAGGACCTCTACTACTATACAAAGTCCAAGATCACTTTCAAAATATTGTTAACTTCTCTTCTCATCAGTCAGAATTCTCGTTTTACAAATCTCTCTTTTTATAACTAGATCAAATACTTTACCATTGTCTCTGGCTCTCTTAACGCAGCAACACTATGGCCTTAAGTCATTGTGGAGGTGGAACGCTTTACCACGGTACCATTGCACTTACGTACAGTACACACAGCTCATCTCTCCCACTTTATCTATTTTTAACTATTTGCCCAAATTCTTACTTTCTTAAAAAAAATTTTCTTGGCTCTTATAACCATAACCCATCTTTATGATCACATCTTTTCTCAATGCCTGGCAATGATTTTTTTTTTTGCAAGTGCACAACCTTCTTTACGATGATGCACATTTGGAAGCGTTTTGATATTTCTGTCTTCCTTTTTTATAAAGTTTTGGATAAGGGAATTTTATATCCAATAAAAGCTTTCCCAAAACGTATCATATCCGCCACATGGTTCAATCATTCCAGAGCCAACACACTACATAAAACTAATACAGCCTTACTCAACAACTACAAATATGCAAGAGATTCAGCTAAAGCAATTACTATGTCAACACATATAATTTTCTGCATGTAAATAAACCCGACTGCTGGACAACCCAAACACTAGCAAACTATTGTGATCTGCCATTAATGTATTGAGCTCTAACAGTAGTCATTCCTCCATTCCTTCTCTCTGCTCATCTGGTAGTTCAGTGATGTCAGATTCCCAGGTGACCGTCAATCTATTTTCTCATATTTTTGCCTCTAACTCAACCGTGCAGTAGGATGAACGGATGACTTATAAACCAGGAGATGTCTGAAATTTCGGTGCTGAAGATGACAACGGAAGATGTAAAAAGATCATGGGCTTCAGACAAAAGATTCCCCCTGCTTGTACTTAAGGCATAAACAGTTCTCTATACTTAGCCTTCTCCTGTTCTGTCCAAACTCTTAAGACTAACACCTGACTTTCCCTCTTCGTGGTAAGATGCTAACATTCAACTAACTTCAAAAAGGGGATGAATCCAAACCTTCACGAGCAAAGATTATTTAACTAGTGAATATTTTGCTTATTTTCAAAGACCTTCAGGATAATACAAAAAAAGATCGGTGATCAACAGCAAGGCTCCCGTAACGGCCGTTCAACTGCTAATAATCTGTGACGTATTGCGTTTCTCCCTTAATCCCTATAGTTATTTCTTTTCTATTTAGTGGGTCGTTCTGGACAATATTTTTCATCACTCCATTAAATCCGGAGTTCCTCAAGGCTCTGTTCTAGCCGCAACTCAGTTCTTGTTACCAGTTAATGATCTTTTTTTCCGTGACAATTATATCGATTCATTTCTAAACATTTAATTCAATCTTCCAAAGATCATTCCATCTGTTTGCCTCAGTCTCACAAGAGAGAACTTTTAAAGACAGAAAATAAACACCTTCACCTTAAGAGGAAGATACATGGGATGCATTTAACTTGGTTATCGTCAATGGTAGTAAAATAGAATATATAATATCCAATAACAGCCATAATATACCTCCCTGCTTCATTGAAAGTTTGACTCAGGTTCAGTTAGGCGCTGCCTTACAGACAAACATTGATAAACATTTACATATGCCATGAGTGCTCCAAGCTAGAATACTCTACTGTTATCCTCTGTTAGCTGGATGTGGTGTTGGGGCACCTCGCCTCATAAATTCGATGGGGGAAAAACATTAAAATTATCAGTAAGAATAACCGTCCTTGAAAATTCCCGGCAGTGAACGTTAGCAGGGATACTTCACAGCCTTCTCTATCTAATAGATACTGCCAGTCTGTGTTCAGACGAGCTACACTCAATAAGCGCTCTCACTATGCTCGCACTATCAAGTTACGCTGGCATCTGGGAGGGCCCATGACTTTCCTGTTAAAATTCCATTCTTTAGACCCTCTGCCAACCTTAACTCATATATACGCCAGACTACCATTGTGTAACTCCCTGCCCCGTAGAGTTTGTCCTATGCCATGTAACCTCCATCAGCTTTAAAGACTGCTTTAAAATATTATATAAAATATGTTGCTCATGTTAAGTAGACACTTGAGTGTTGCTAATGATGGTGATCATTAATGAAGGGGCACAGAGTCGTTCATCCTACAAGGAAGTAAAGTGGCGACGGGTCTTACTGCTGCGATTATGACCAACTTTTCTTTACCCCTCACTGATGGACTACTGGAGGTGCAAATGACAGCGTGTTTTATGAAGGGAAATATAGTTAACAAGCGAGATATATATATATATATATATATATATATATATATATATATATAATATATATATATATATTATATATATTTTTTTTTACGCCGTCTCTTAATTTACTTAAATATCCAGGTTCTAGGCGTAACCAAACCAAAAAAATGAAGTAAACTAAAAGGGAATAAAAATAAATAAAGTAAACCTTCAAGAATTTAATTAATTAAATATTAACACAATAAAGAGCCTCGTAGGCTGTCACAACAAATTGATTCACCATCGAAACTTTTAAGACACAAATGATACTAAACATCGAAACATCAAAAGAATAAAAATAAAGCATTGGATTACGTTAACACTGCATAAACATATAGAAACTATCACTGAAATTAACTAACGTGAAACAACACTGAATTACTTAAATGTAACTAAGCAAATACTGATGGACATAAATAGAGACATAAATAGGTACTCACATAGATATACCACACTGGTGGCGAGAGGAACAACACAAATAAATTAAGTATAAGTAACAGGTGACGAGTGTCACTCAAAGGATGTGAACTGTATTATGACAAGAGTACCGAACTGCCTCTGTCTACAAGTGGAGTACTATATATATGGTCGGTTCGCGCCAAGGGACCAGCCGGTGAACATGGGTCGTTTAACGATGCAGATGGTCGTTAACATAAGAACATAAGAATGGAGGAAACTGCAGCGGGCCTATTGGCCCATACTGGGCAGTCCCGTTTACACCCAACCCCTATTGCTCATATAAGCATCCAACCTATGCTTGAAGCTTTATTTTTTTTTTATGGGAATTAGCCCACCCGGGCACATGTCAAACGACCCACAACGGAGCCTGGGGGGCGAAAAAAAAAGAACGGAAAGAAATTGAAAATATAGAAAAAAAGGTTATACTGTATTAATCTACACCACGAAGATGCCGGAAAACCAGCTTTTTAAAGTGAGACAGATTGTAAGAGCATGGAAACACAGAAGAAGGCAGAGCATTCCAAAGTTTGGCTGTGTGAGGAAAGAAGGAGGTACTATAACGGGTTATTCTCGTGTGACCGACATCCACAGAGAAATGGTGGGCACCGCGGGTAAGACGTGTGTTACGAACCCACGGCCTTGCCGGCGGTACACAGGATGCCAAATCCACTGAACATTGCCCGTTAAAGTACCTGTAAAAGAGAGAGAGAGTGAATCAACATTGCTGGGAAGAGAAAGGGGAGAGAGATTGTCAACTAAAGGAGGAGAGTTAATAAGATGAAATGCCTTTGATTCCACCCTATCTAATAGTTGGACAGAAGAAGAGCCACCCCAGATATGAGAGCAGTACTCCAAGTTAGGACGAATGAATCCCTTATATACTTGGAGCAACTGCTCAGGAGTGAAGTAGCTGCGGCATCTGTATAGCATTCCCAACTTTCGGGAGGCAGCTTTAGTTATACTAAGGATGTGTGATTTCCAGGACATATTGGAGGAAATACGCTATTCAGCGTATTCGAGTTAATGATGATATTTGGTAACTTATTCCATTCATCCACTACTCTGTTTCCAAACCAGTGTTTACCTATTTCACGCCTAAATCTAAATTTGTCTAATTTAAAACCATTGTTACGAGTTTGCTCCTGGTTGGATAGTATGAGTACCTTTGTAATGTCCCCTTTGTTTAGCCCTGCCTTCCACTTATACACCTCTATCAGGTCGCCCCTCGCTCTACGTCTCTCGAGGGAGTGCAAATTAAGATGCTTTAACCTGTCTCTATACTCAAGGTTCCTAATGCCCGGATTAGTCTTGTCATTCTCCTCTGAATTCTTTCCAAGGATTCTATATCCATTCTGTAATACGGTGACCAGAACTGAACTGCGTAATCCAGGTGTGGTCTCACAAGAGCAAGATACAGTTTTAGGATGACCTCCCTAGTCTTGTAACTAACACTCCTTTGTATGAACCCAAGTACGTTATTAGCCTTGTTACGAGCAAAAACACATTGTTTACTGGCTTAAGGTTCCTCCTTATCATTACTCCTAAATCTCTCTCGCAGTCGGATTTCTCTATGGCATCGTTGTTCATCTGGTATCTGGTTTCCCTGTTTACATCTCTTATACTGAGTACTTTACATTTGTCCACGTTGAATTTCATCTGCCATTTTTCAGACCATTCGAAAAATTTGTTTTGATCTTCCTGTAATTTTGTGGAGTCATCTTCAGATTTAATAACACGTCCTATTTTAGTGTCATTATCAAATTTGCTTATGTTGCTATCTATGCCGATATCTATGTCGTTTATGTATATAATAAATAATAATGGTCCAAGTACTGAGCCTTGGGGAACTGCACTTGTGACGTTGCTCCAATGGGACTTAGTGCCATTAATGCTCACTAGCTGTTTCCTGTCCTGTAACCACGCCCTAATCCTTTTAAGGATATTACCTTTGATGCCATGTGCTTCTACCTTTCTAATTAGTCTTTCGTGGGGGACTCTGTCGAAGGCTTTGCTAAAGTCGAGATATACCACATCATAATTGTGCACCTCATCCACCGATTCGAAAACTGATGAAAAGACTGTTAATAGATTAGTTATGCAAGAACGTCCGCTTGTGAAGCCATGCTGGGAATCATTGATCAATGGGTGCTTCTCCAGGTGATTTCGAATAGAGTTTGAAATGATTGCTTCCAGTAATTTGCTTACTATTGATGTTAGACTGATCTATCCCCCTTCTTGAAAATCGGTATTACATTCGCTATCCTCCAGGATTCTGGTACTACTCCTGTTTTTAAGGACATGTTAAACAACTTTGCTAAGGGCATACTAAGCTCTTCCTTACATTCCTTTAATACTCTGGCAAATATCTCATCGGGACCAGGTGACTTATTAGGCTTTAGTTTGTCTATTTGCTTACTAACATCGTTACTAGTCACTACTATCTCGCTTAATTTGTTTTCTTCACTATCTCTGAATAGAGTCGGTGCCCCGGGTATCATGTTTAAATTTTCGGTGGTGAAAACTGTTGAAAAATATTTATTCAAATTAGTGCTCATTTCTCTGTCATTTTCAGTGAGCTCGCGGGTGTCTGACCGTATTGGTCCAATCTTTTCTCGTGTTTTAATTTGATACATTTGGTAGAATCCTTTGGGGTTTGTCTTCGCCTCCCTTGCTATCCTTACCTCATTATTCCTCTTGGCTTTCCTTATCTCGGTTTTAACCCTACTCGCCAATACCCTATAATAATCCCGGAGGTAAATTTCGCCACGATTTATCCTTCTACCTATAGCCTTCCTTTGGCCAATGATGTTCTTTAAATAATTATTTATCCATTTCGGGTCATTGTTGTCTGATCTGAGTTTTTTGTATGGTATGTTCTGCCTTTGTGCATTAAGTAACTCACTATTTAAATTGTCGTGGAGCTCGGCAATCTCAGATCTCGTTATCAGGTCGGTGTCATCTCTCAGGTTCATGGCCAAGCGCGACACCCCCTCTCTCAGCTGCCTCTTTAAACTGTCAAAGTTTGCCCTTCTGAATTCTGGTACTTTAGTGGAATTTTCCTTATGTCTGCCCTGAAAATCTAACTGGAATCTAATTTCTTTGTGATCTCTGTTTGCAAGTTCGTTCCCTACCTCGACATTGCTAATGAGGTTTTCTCTGTTTGACAGAACTAAATCGAGTATATTATTACCCCGGGTGGGTTCGGCTATATGTTGACTTAGAAAACAGTCCTGGATCGTCTCGAGAAAATCCGCTGATTCTGAGTTACCTGTAAGGTCAGTCCAATCTATTTGGCCAAGGTTAAAGTCGCCTGCTATACAGACTTTGTTGTGTATGGAAGCCCTGCGCATTTCATCCCAGATAAGTCGCTCACTGACTCTATCAAGATTGGGAGGTCTATATATAACTCCTGTGATTAATTTTTCCCTACCGTCGATTAATTCTATCCAAATTGTTTCTGTACTCTGCTCAATTTTTATTTCCTTATTTATTTCACACTTCAGATTATCCCTAACAAAGAATGCTTGTTACAATACTAAATGAAGAAATAAGATGGGCTTGAACAAATAATAATAGGTAAAACCTTAACAGCAGAGGGTAAGGTGACTAGATTATATAATAGTAAATATAACACATCATTACAAGAATAATATGGAGCAACATGCACTGTTAAACAAATGTTAATCAAGAACTCCCCCAACAACACAATTGGTTGCATTTATAAAGTTCCTTGCAAGAAATGTAATATGTTTTACTTAGGCCAGACAGGTAAAGATCTTGTAACTAGACTTAAACAACATAAATATAGTGTTAGGACAGGCAAGGAATCCAATGCTCTGTTTGTTCATTTGAGGGATAATAAGCATTGCATTGACTGGGATAATGCCTCCTCAATATTACCTTGTAATTCAATTGACAGTAGGAACATTATATAATCTAGTGTCATTAAACATACCGAAGCAGTAAACATGAATTTGAGTAATGGCATGTACAAACTGGACAATTTTGTAATTAAGAAGATTTGTAACCAGGTGAGAAGGTTGGGTCACCTTATCCTCTGACCTGCCTACCGACCGTTGCAGTGCTTTTTAAATATTAGTAGGGTCATTACCTAATACCTGACCATTGTGGACCTGATCTCACCCTCCTCTGTATATATACACCTTGTTTTTGTACTTCTCCTCACTTCACACATCGCTCCTGAACTAAGAAGACCTCTCAACAAAACCTCCTGCTGGACCCGAAACTGTGAAGACCGCCCTCTCTCTTGCGCCATTGTTTGGCCATCTTCCCGGACCGGATCACCCACGACTGATATCGTCAACAACAACCCACGAGCGTTTCCGGTTTGTCGAGCATTAGCTTGCCCTCCCCATTGGCGGTGTGAGTGACCCACACTCCAGCTGGAGAGCAGTTATAGCGCGATATTCCCGGCGTGGTTTGAGCTCTTTTCCTTCTACTACTATTTTTCCTTTTCGCTCTGGCCTAGGGACCTGCACCCTCAAAAGTGTATTCGTCCTGCGGTCCCCCCTGTAACTGTTCACCTCCCTCCCAGGAGATTGTGAACACGAAAGGGGGTTGGAGCAAAACCCATCCCAGCCGAGTCTTTCCAGGAAAACCGTGATCGTGCGGGTCCACCTGGAAAGAGGGTAGCAATCCTTATTCTTCCCAAATAGGCACACTTAGCTCACGTCTATAAGTGAGCAGTCACATACACTAGGAAGTAGGCTTCCCGAAAGGGGCTCCGGGAGAGAAGCTCAGGAACCACTCTACGACCACCAGCCAGTGGGGAGTGCTGAAATTCCTCTGCTACTTACTCAACCGGAATAGGTAGGATTTAAAAAAAAAAAAAAAAAAAAAAACGGTTATGGAGCGCGTACGCCCTCCTATCCGCGATCCCCGCCTGAACCGCCATCCTGACGACCCGAACTACGACAGGCTCCGCACAGAGAAAGCGGACCAGTTACGCGCCTTCAATGAAGCCCTAAAAAGCAGGAACACTGCCACCACCTCCAACAACTCCACCACCACTGCTACCGCCACTGAGGACGACAACTGGACGAAGGTAGAAAATAAAAAACGCCGACGTGCTTCTTCGGGAAACGAATGCCGTCAAGCAGCCCAAAAGGCACCCATCACCACCACCAGGTCACCTCCAACGACACTGCCAAAATTCCGGATCACGAAAACGGACACCAAAACCACATATGCCGCCATCACAGAAATAGAAAAGCAAAATCCACTGGCCAAGTTCTCAGTAGGGCCCAACCTAAAGGGGGAGATGATTATTCACCCCAAAGACAAGGACTCCGCCACCACCCTCGACACTTACCTGCAAAACACCACCACCGTTGCATCAACCAAGCTAGACCCCGCCCAGAAGCTGATGAAGTCGGTAGTCCTCCGGTACCCAAAGGAACTACCTCTCGAACCCCTGGAGAACCACCCGAAGATCTTAAAAGCCGAGAGATGCTCTCCCCTGTCCGACAAGACAGCCACCACAAAACAAGTGCTCATAACGCACTACGGTTCACCCCCCAGCACCATAGACCTCAAAATCTGGGGGGTCTCCGAAGTGAGGCCCTTCGTCCCAGAGCCCCTGCGGTGCTCCAGATGCCAGAAATACGGGCACCATCAGACAAGGTGCACCTACAAGGAAATCTGCGCAGTCTGCGCACAGAAGCACGGCACACACTCCTGCCTCACCAAGCTGAAAAGTGGAGAAAAAATTCCACCCAAGTGTGCCAACTGCGGGGGCAAACACCACGCCTGGAACCCTGGATGCTGCGAGAGGACAAGGAGGGTCCAGGCAAACCGGCCAGGTGCAAGACCGGCCCCCACCGCCTGCACACCAGCCCCACCAGGTACCTTCGTGTGGGGAACCCAAAGGCCAAGACAACAAAGCCAACCTCCTCAGCCGGTCAACACCCAAAGTGCAGCCCAGTTTCCTGGCCTCACTACGGCCACACCTCAGCCACCCAAGCAGCAGACAACGATAACCACGAAAAAGACAAAAGAAGCACACACCAAGGCACCAGAAGGAATGATACACGTATCAGACCTAGCCAAGGTACTGACAACCTTCGCGGAGGGCCGAGCCGGACTACTGGGCCACAAGATCCAACCCACACAGCTCCAAATACTCATGGGGAGCGTCCTCGGGCAAGTCGCCACAGCTCACAGCCACCTCAGTGGAGGAAGCCACGCCGGTCCTCACACGAGTGACAGCCGAGGTACACTCTACACCGAAGAAGGCCACCAGAGAACCCAAGATACCGACATCTCCCAGAAAGAAATTGGTCGTTTCAACTCTCCTGAACCGAACCACGGCCCAGAAGGCAAAAACCACAGAACAAGAAGATATGAACCTGATCCAGTTGGAATCGAACTTAGACATCTCCATCGAGGACCACCAGAAGTCCCCGATGAAACAGTGGTGGAAAACATCAGCACCCTGAACATCCTATCATGGAATGCTCAGGGCATCAAAAACAAGAAACACCTCCTGCAAGAAGCAGCAGCCAAGGACAAGCTTGACATCATACTGCTACAAGAAACACTTCTACAAGAACACCACTGTTTCAAATTCAGTGGTTACAGGACATACAGGAGGCATTTCACGCAGGCGTCAACAAGAGGATGATGATCCTGGTCAAGTCAAGCATACCCTCCTCCGAGGTCACGCAGCAATTTCCATGTGGGGAAAACATCGAGACACAGGCTTTCAAAGTAACCCTCCAAGAACGGGAATTAACTGTTCACAACATCTACAAGAACCCAAGGGGCTCACTGGAGGTGACTCAATTATTCGCTTCAGCCGCTGACCACGCCACACTCATAGGAGGGGATTTCAACGCACATCATCCCTTCCTAAGCTCGGCAAGCCCCACAAATGAAGACGGCCTACACCTATACACCACCTTTCAAGATACACCCGAGATCTGCCTCCTGAACACCGGAGAGCCCACCCACATTAGGGGAGGAAGGCTAGATCTAACCTTCGTCTCCAGTGCACTGTAGCCTTCGGCCTCCTGGCAGCTACACCCCACGCTGACCAGCGACCACTTGGCCACCCTAACAACGCTGAAGGTGAACAAACTCCCCACTCCACCCCCCCCCCCCCCCGAGATGGAGATACAATACCCAAAAGGTAGACTGGGGACTCTTTAAGAAACACCTGGCTAAGTGGCGCGAAAAATCACAGCCGGCCGGCGCAGCACCCGTGGACGAGACAACCCTCCACCAACAATTGGTCGAGGCGTTTCACCAAGCGACAGAAGAGGCTATCCCAAAAACAAAACCCACATCAAGACAGTACAATGATTACTGGTACTACTGTCCCAGGGTGAAAGAACTCAACCACAGAGTGAACATGGCCCGAAGAAACTACAGGAGACATCCCACGGAAACAAACAGACATCTCCTGCAAGTCATAGTTAAGGATACCAGGGAAGAGAAGGAAGAAATAAAAAACGTAAGCTGGCTCCGAACTGAACGAGCACACCTCCCCTGGCAAGATGAGGGCCCAGATCCGAAGGGCATCTGGGAAGGCAACACCACCATCACCAACCCATCCCAACCCAGAAGAGGAAGCCGAGAGACTTGCAAAACTGTTCTCTGACCGAGCAGCAACGAAAAACCTCCCGAGACAGGCGGAGGAGACACAACGGCGTCTGCGACAGGTCAGACTCCAGATGATCGAAGAGGCCTGCAACAGTGAAGATGACACTGACAGACCTTTCAACCAGCAAGAACTCCAGAAGTCGCTAAAACGAAGCAAGGACACAGCACCAGGGGCCGACAGGATAACCTACTCCATGCTCTCTCATGCCGGTACAGCCGGACACGAGGCTCTGCTGCAAGCCATCAATGCTTCGTGGACAGCACAAAGACTCCCACCGGAATGGAAGAAGGCAGATATACAGCCCATTCCGAAGCCCAGAGAACCAGACAAACCGAGGCCCATCTTCCTTCTCAGCTGCATAGCGAAGACGGGAGAAAGGATGGCTCTCAACCGACTCAAGTGGAAAGTAGGCAGCCCACACCCTCACATCTTTGCTTACACCGAGAACACCGGCACAGGCAACAACATCGCCGAGATACTCAGCACAGTGGACTACAAACCAGCTCTGGTGGTCTTCCTCGACCTGGAGAAGGCATTCGAACTAGCAAATCCATTGGCCATTACAACTACGCTCGCTGAAAAAGGCGTCAAAGGAAGGTTGCTGGGGTGGATCCAGAACTACCTCACACAGAGAGAAGCACGAGTACGCTTTCAGGGAGCAACCTCAAGCTACAGGGTCCATGAAAACGGAACCCCACAAGGAGGCATCCTCAGTCTAATGCTGTTCAATGTCCTGATGGAAAATCTAGTCAAACTTCCTTTCAGACAAACAGCCAAGCTCCTATGCTATGCAGACGACTTACAGCTTATAGTAAGAGGATCAAACAGACTAGCCAACACGCAACACGCACTCCAACTTATAGAAGAGGAGTGCAACAGACTTGGACTCAAGATAAATCCAGCCAAGTCGAAAGCGATGGCCATCTGCACAGACACACCAGACAAGACGCTCTCCATACAAAACACGCCGGTAGTCTGGACCAACACCCACCAGTGTCTTGGAATCTGGTTTGACCAGAAACTCACCTTCAAGCCGCAACTCGAGTATCTCAGGCACAGGACGAAGAGCAGACACAATATAATGAGGTCGCTCACCAGCACAACCGCAGGAGCAAACCTTCATGTGCCTACTACACGGCCGCCATCTGATCGCTGGTAGATTACAGTGCTCCAGCACTCATTGGACTGAGAGAAGACCAAATAGCCAAGCTAGAAGTAATCCAAAATAATGCTCTCAGGACCATGCTTGGAGCACCCATGTGGACCAGAATTTGCAATCTGCAAATGGAAACCGAACTACCACCCCTGGCAGTACGAGTCAAGCAGGTGACAGCCGGTCTCCTCGCCAAAATCTGTAGATCAGATAAGCCCACAGTTGCCAAAATTCGAATCAGTGCCTCCCTCCACCTCGACCACAGAGTGCGAGGGGCCACCTGGTCGCACGAGGCAAGCGAGGTCATCCTACACCTGCAAGCAGAAACACTCGTCAAGAACAACCAAGACACACGAGACAATGGTTACGTTGTTCCTCCACCATGGAGCCCTCCACCAGCCACACTCAAAATTACCGACCTAGGCGATAGTAAAGCCAACCTCCAGTAGGAGGACCTCAAAAAAATAACTCTGGAAGCCATAGCCACCGAGACACCGGCTGATGCAGCATCATACTTCACAGACGGCTCGGTGGATCCAAAACATCATAGATCCGGAGCGGCCTTCTACACCCAAGGTCATACCCTCCGATGGAGACTTTCCAATGACTGCTCCACCCTACAAACAGAGCTGGTAGCAATCTCAAAGGCCCTACAACACGCTGCAACACAACACAACAAGTCCATCATAATTCACACGGACTCAAAATCGGCCATGCAGGCGCTGCAACACAGTCAACCAAGAGACAACATCCACATCATCACCTCAATCCTCGCACAGCTATAGGAACTCCAAAGCCAAAACCGCCCAGTCGTCTTACACTGGATTCCCAGTCATGTAGGGATCGGAGGAAACGACGTGGCAGACGAAGCAGCCAAGGCAGCCACACGTTCTAGTAGCGTACACATCCAAGTTCCAGCAAGCGTGCAACAGATCAAGAATCACCTCAGAAAGACTAGCAAGCTCCACATCAAAAGAGCTTCCTTCACGCATTCAACGCTGGTTCCCAATCAGCCAAATGGTACCTGGCGGCCACAAAAGGGGAACCACCTTTCGCTGACAAGAAAACTCCAAGACAAACCCAAGTCAGCCTTCATCGACTACGACTAGGGTACAAGTGCTCCTGGCAGATGATCGGAAATGACGTCATGGAATGCACCTACTGTCAGGAGCCAGCAGCCAACCCACTTGAACACTATCTCCTCGACTGCGAAGTCACACAAAGCCTCCGAAACAGAACTCAAATCTCCCAAGAAACACACGCAACACTAGCGGCCACTCTAGCCCGAAAGGCCCATGCAGACCACATTCACCACCTACTCCGGGTCATCACACGATACCCACCACCCAGATAGCTTAGAAAGTATCCTCTCCCAGCAAGTGCTGACCCAAGTTCGGGGGGCGCGCCACTCCGAAACTGACCACGTCCAAGAGTGGGGGTTGGTGGTAAGCGTCCACTGATCGGGGGTCCGCTCACACTTGCAACCTGCAGTATCCTTCCAATCTGCAGGTGGGACCACCTCCAATCCCAATCCGGTCTGGCTGCTCCTGAAGCTCCAGCCGGAACCACCAAACGGGCCGCCTATAAGCAAAGGCCCGTGTCGGACTACGGTCCGACAATCTCAACAACAACAACAACGTACTTCTCCTTAGTCTGTACTCACCCCTGAAGATGTGAATTACACGAAAGCGCTTGGGAACTTCGTGTTTTCTTCTTTTTCCTTGTGGTAATTAGCATATACCTGGATCACGCATACCTACAGTGATTTACTTGCATAAATATATATATATATATATATATATATATATATATATATATATATATATATATATATATATATATATATATATATATATATATATAACCGGTCGGAATTTACTGGACTTTAATTTCTCACTTGACTTGGGGTTTATTAAAGATTATTAGATGATAATTGCAGTGGAAGCGCCCCTTAGTGAGAAATCCCAAACCAGCACAAGAGCACTTAACTTTACTAAACAAAATGAATTGTCCGTGACCCGTGGAAGGATAGCTTCTGTGACTGGGATGAATGAGACACACTGTAAAATTTACACTTATTTTCCCTCCAACACTACAAACGCAATCAAATAATGGTACACCAATATGCACAGTTCTTAACCTGAACTTAAAATACTACTCTGAGGAATAAAAGTTATACATGATGTTGAAATTATTAGAACATCAGGCAATGCCTCATTAGAGGACACTAAGTTTAAAGTATTAAGAAATGTTGCTTGCACACATGAACCAGGCCTTAAGGGCTTTCAACAAAATATCAATCACTGAGAAAATGGTATTAAAAAAATAAGAACTTAATAACTACAATGAACAGACCTTAAGGGCACTCAACAAAATATCATCCAGCACTGAGAAAATGGTATAAGAAATAGAACTTATTAACTCCACCCTGAGTAGGCCTTCAGGGCGCGCAGCAAAATTATGTTACCCCAACAGATACACACCTCCTAACCTAACTTAAACACTACTCTGGGGAACAAGGGTTATACCTGAGATTGAAATTTTAAGGAAATATTAAATGCACACAGCATACATTAGTTACTGAAAAAATAGTATTTAGTACACACAAAAATATTATCACTATTATTAAGAAGTTACCGAGTCCACCAATACCCGTGAACCATGCTTCCTAACCTAACACACACACACAGATTCCACCTGCACTCCGAAGTTTTTTAAGGCACAACCAACAGGCACCCGTAGCTTAAGGCCCAAACCAGCCTTTCTCAACCTTGGAAATGTACCTCTAAGTTCCACTGGACTCTTGGTCCCAGTGTGTGGCCCTGTATCACTCAGTTGGCTTCACTTTACCCCCAGTACATCCATGAAACGGAAGGGAGTGAGTCACTCAGACCTTGTACAGTTGAGAGAAGCTTTAGCTTCCCGTTAGTAAAAGGTTTTCACTAAGCTGCTTGAAGATATGTGGTATTGTGAGCCGAGGTAGAGGAGATTTGATGACCCCAAACGATCGTCACGTCGTTAGTTGGGCACCTAGACAGCTGGGTTCACTCCAACTCTCACCATACTCAATAGGTGGCTCAAACCCAGGTCAGTGGACGGTCATACAGCTCGCTTCACCACTCTCATACCGCCAGTGGACGTTATTATACTGTGTGGGGTCTACAGAACCTTGTTAATACTGACGTTAAATAAACGAAGGAACCAGGTCACGCGATCCGTCTCTCCTGGGTACAGCACAGAGGTGGTCCTTGACCTCTCTCACAGCTGCCCAGCGACACTTGCTCACTGGTTCACGCTTTCCAGGAGTGACTTATTTACCAGACGATTAACAGCTTAATTAGGACGTACGCAACATTTTCACACTCTGAAACGATCTATAATTATTTTCAATTTAATAATCGATATTTAATTTCATGATTCACGTCCCTATTAACTCGGTAAATTACATTTAATATCATATAGGCCTAGTTCCACAAACTCTCGCTAGTCTTCCCTCAGACGACCTTGAACTCAGTCTCTCCAATGGCGCGGCGTTTGAAATTACACTGAAATTTCTGAATATTACATATATATATATATATATATATATATATATATATATATATATACATTTTTTTGTTATGTATATCCACAATGGAAACGTGGATAAGCTAAATCTTGATAAAATCACACAGGGAAAAGGGAAACAATGGAGAACCTTAGCTTTCGTCTTTATTCAATACATCTTCAGAGGCAACTGAATTACAAAGACCGAGAGAGAGTTTATGTACACAGGGTGACCTTACAAAACATGAGGTCAGGTCAAAAAACATGACATCTACTAATCCACACACCAACCACACAGCAAACATAAGAAGAGCTTATAAGAACGGGCAGACATAACTAGTCATGTCAAGTCAGGTAAAATATATGAGACCCACTAATCATCTAACCCTCTACCTCAAATGCTTTCAAAACAGTTTTAACCTTGGTTCAGTGACGAATAAATTTGTGTAACGTATTATCAGTTTTGTACTGACCGTATTATCAGTTTTGTACTGACCATCACTCAGTTTTAAAGAATTCATTTCTCTAATCAAACTTGATTCAACTCGAAATCCTTCTGTGACACCTGATGATTTATACACTTCTAAGGTGTTTTCCCAATCCATGGGATGATTAGTGTTCCTTATATGAGCGAAAAGTGCACTGCTTTCAGATGCTGTTCCAATATTGTACTTGTGCTGTTTAATTCTGAGTTTTAATGCTTTTCCAGTCAGACCTACATAATTTCCATTACAATTGCTACATGGAATACAGTAAACACTTCCATTTACATTCAAGGTTGGGCTATTCTTGATTAATATATTAGTAATAGTTAAGTCATACTTAAAAACAACATTAATGTTTAATAATTTAAGGGACTGAACTAACGGGACAAATTCATTGCGATAAGGTAGAGTCAAAATATTCTTAAATGCAGGAACTTGCCTAGTTTGAGTAAAATAAAAGGATTGTTTAGCCCCTTTAAAACAACGATCAACAAACAATGAAGGTTACCCAAGTTTTTTGCAATGGACTGAATGTGTTGCAGTTCTTCATCAATAAATTCAGGGTCACAAATACGCAAACATCTCAAAAACATAGCAGAAAAAAATGACATTTTGGTAGACTCATGGTGACTCGATAAAAAATGTATGAAGATATGTACCTGTGTAGGCTTTCTGTACGCCTTAAATTTATAATTTTAAAAGGGCTAAACAGTCCCTGTATACATAAGCTGTCTTTTAGTCTTTGCAATTCAGTTGCCTCTAATAATGTCTTGAATAAAGACGAAAGCTAATGTTCTCCATTGTTTCCCTTCTCCCTATGTGATTTAATCAATATATATATATATATATATATATATATATATATATATATATATATATATATATATATATATATATATATATATATATATATATATATATATATATGACTGTATGGAAGATTGTGAGAGGTCATGGAAGTCCATAAAAGAGAAGAGCGATGAATGAAGGGGTTGACTGACACAAAAGTCTGACTCGGGAAAAGTTACACCATAAAGAATGACTCGTGCTGCTGGTGGTGCTGAGCGGACGGGTTGGGATTTCATTGGCTTGTTTGACCATGGAAACAAGAGCAGAAAAGAGGCAAGGAAGTGATGGATCGTTTGAGTTAAACGAGTATTAAGTTGGACTATGGAGCGTTCACCCATTACGATGTAACATTGTTGAACTTCTTATAAGGAAGGGTATAGATGCTGGAAAAAAAAAGGTAGAAGATACAGTATATAGAAAAACAGTGTTGATGGGTTTGGAATGCTAGAATTATGATGATTCCAAGAGAAGTTATTTATGACAATAAACTCTCATGGGGGGCGGTAAGGGAGAGAGTCGTTTCTGAATGGAAGAGAAGGCTGGTAATGGTCTTGGTTTTGAGAGACAGAAGTAGGTTGTATATTGATAACACTGAAATAACATGTCAAACAGGGCTTCGCTGTGAACTAAGGACTCCAGATACATGTTCAATGCCGTTTTAATGATAAGAGAGATCAGATTATGGATGGGCATTAGAACTATAGGATAAACTTTTCTATAGGTCATACGTCCCTGTCAAAAGTGTACGTGTAGCAAGACGGAAGGAAGAGGACGTAGATAATGTGGAGTGTGAGGAGTGTTAGCGTCAGAACTGAAATTGAGACTCTACAGCCTTAATGGTAAAGTAATCTGAGCGAGAACCGCTCCAGTCGTTGAAGATTTAGGGACCCAAAAGATAGAAGTTTAATTTGGATAGTTTAATTTCAGGCCTTCTGAATTCTTTAAAGTAGTCAAAAATAACAAAACGAGCTCCGCTGGTTAAGGTTCCGAACTAGCAGGTGTACAGTGGAACAGTTGGAACGGAAGCCATATTGGGTGTCAGAAGGAGGAGGAGTTGAAGGTGTTTAGTGGTGGTAATATGGTCCTGAGAGAGGCTCATCCTCACTGTAGTAAAAATATATTTACATCATGGCAATAGAAACAAATAGGTCTTCCCATTTTGCTAAGACGCAAGTTGCTTTTTAAAGTTTAACAGGCGATTATCATCATTTTAGCGTGACACATATCTCACAGGCAGACGCCGAAGTTGTTGCTAATGTATATTAGCAGCAACTTCGGCGTCTGCTTGTGATATATATATATATATATATAATATATATATATATATATATATATATATATATATATATATTTTACACTAAATTAAAAAAAATATATATGGTACGGACTGACGCCGAAGTTGCTGCTTTATTGGAAGAGAAAGAGAATTTAGTCAATATTCCACAAATAGTCATAGACACGACGTAATAAAAGAAGGAGGTAAAGTGTTAGATTCGGGGAGGAAGAATTCCATAGCCTGGCAGTGGAGGGAGAGAAGTCCTGAACACGGTCTAGTTCTCTCACTACCAGCCCTTTGTCTTTATTTCTCCTCCGCCTCTTCACTATCTCTTTATTTCTCTCTTTACTTCGGCATAATTTAGAGAAACTCCGATAATTAAATGAAATATTTTTTTATCAGGCAGCCTTAATGAAACGAGTTTAATCCAGACTGTGTCTTTGATAAAGTCAGTTATTTCAAACTATTCCAATTACTTTGTTTCAGCCTCAATGAGAGGGGAATTTTTTAGGGGCGAACTTTGCATCACACAGAACTGCATTCCAATTCAGGGAGAGAACTGCATTAATTTTCATTATTCAGAGGAACCTTTGAAAGCTGCTGCATTTGTTTTTTTCTTACTGTATTTTATCATACTGCGAAAAGCGTCAGAGTGTATCAGGTACTTATCAACGTAGGTCAATAGTAACATGGATAATATCCTTTATGGAGGTTTCGCACTCGTCCAACTTTCTACCCACCTGTAGACAACAGACTGTAATAACAGTTAGTTTCATCACAGGCTCAACGGCTTTTGTGTAGAACCTGAATTAAAATATAGGAAGGGAAATTTTTTTATTGTCTTCACGCCTATAATTATGTACACAAACACACACCACATAAAATGTATAGTGAGTGCTTTGTAAATCCCAAAACTATATTTAAGTTTGTGTTCCAATAATCCACATCACATCTTACGTTTCTAATCACGAGGAAGAACTATCTGGGTGAAGCTCCACCATTATCCCACACGGACCTCTAAGCTCACGGTTGGCTTGACTGGTGATCATACTCCCAGTGACAGTGTTAGAGCCTAATGTCGCGCTCCCATCTCCCGAGATTACTACAGCCAGAGGGAGTTACTGCACCCCCAAGGATCAAGATACGACTTTCAACTTATTATAATCTTTATGCTAGGAAACAGAGTTGGGAAGACTTTAAAGCTACTTCTTGTTTATATTCTTTGTTTATTGTCTTTCTTTCATGGAAATAAATTATCCTTAAATGGGCTACTCTATTGTTAACTTGAACGTAATTGCGCTAAGATGACAGAGGAACACGGGTGCTGATTATAGAGGTCAATTGTTAGTTGTAGTTAGTAGGTTAAGTTTGGTTTGGGTAGGAGTAGGTTATGTTATGGTTTAGTTTGGAGAGGAGTAGGTTATGTTATGGTTTAGTTTGCAGAGGAGTAGGTTATGTTATGGTTTAGTTTGGAGAGGAGTAGGTTACGTTATGGTTTAGTTTGGAGAGGAGTAGGTTATGTTATGGTTTAGTTTGGGTAGGAGTAGGTTATGTTATGGTTTAGTTTGGGTAGGAGTAGGTTATGTTATGGTTTAGTTTGGAGAGGAGTAGGTTGGATTAGGTTACGTCAGGTTGTGGAGAGGTTTGGTAAGTTTAAAGGATTAGAAGTAGTTTGGTGTCATTAAATACTCTTCCTCTCCCAGGTGACTTCATACACTCACCTGGACTAGAAACTTAACTCACCCCATTTCAGAGTTTCTATTCTACTAGTTTAGTAAAAGCTAATACGTGCCCTGTTTCTGGGTATTATTAACATTGCTTGACCTTCATATCAAATATTAGATCAACACTTCCGGAACTGATAGCATCAACTTGATGTCGCAAGAAAGACATTTGACTCGAGAAGGAGGCGGTTGTATCTTCAGAAGAATTACATACGAAACGATCGCAACTGGTAGCAGCCCACTTCATAATCGAAAAGGAAGGTGGAAAATTATATTATGAGATGTACTTATTACTACCATGCTATTGTACTATTCCAGATGATACTAAATGTTACATAATACTTCCTTGAGATAAATGTATAGTATATATTAGGTGCCTCAAAGAGAGCTCAGGTTCTCAACTGGCTCAGCCATGTTAATATTGTTATTATTATCCACTCTGTATCTGTATTTTTCTGGCGAAGTAAAATGTTTCAATCAATCAAACCTCTGCCTGTCGCCCATGGTTCCGAAAACAGATATATCTTAAATGAAAGCCCACTTGCCATATAAATGATAACATCCTTGTGTCAGATACTGCTAAGAATAAAAAGTTCCACTGGACTGTTACAAATTAGATCTGCAGAACTGGCGAAGTGATGCTAATGTCTGAGAAGCAAGATCTAAAAACGGAAACTCCTTGTATCAGCTGACTGCCGAACGAATACTAATCTAACTATGGACAGACAGAGTTGGTTGCTTCTGTCTTGAGAGGAAACACTCACCTAAAGAGGACGCATCAATGATTCACATACCAGAAGAATGAGACAGTAGGGGTCACCGGGAGATTGAGATGATCTACAACGATGCGTTAGGAAAAGTAAGCTAGAATAGTGACAGGGAGGGAAACAGACTAGCATAGAAAACCTGGGAGAATAAAGCTGGAAGAGGGGAAGAGTAGCCAGAATATAGAAGGATCTGAGAACTAAGGTAAAAAAAAAAGACGAAAGGAAAACATATTGAGGAGAGTACGAGATTGAAGTATATACAACGTGTAAAATCTATGAGCGTAAAATTAAAACGAAATATTAGAGACGACGGAGATGAAGGAAAGAACGTAAGAGCAAGAGAAAAGATGAGGCTATGAGAGACGTATGTAGAGTAGGGAAGGAAAGTGACTATAGAACACGGTAAGGGTGGGGGAAGGCAGTGGGAGGTGTTATACTGCTCATGACAGGACAACACTTGCACACTATCTGATAACATGATGCTGCCTCCTATCCGTGCTCTATCATATGTAGATGACGAGGAATCTTCACCTCTGCTGTTATAATTATCTAAAAGAAATCAACATTTAAATAAGAAACCCCAAACGAAAACTGAAAAGAATGAAGAGGCAAGAAAATACACCATATATATTGTTGTTTTCATCATTTATCGGTACACAGGGCTAGGCTAGGTGGTAATGGCGTGATGGGCTTATACATCCAGGAAAAGAAATGTGCAGCAGTACTAAGAATTTCTCGCGAAATTTAACAGGATATTGGATCGTTACCGCGAGGGAGAGAGGGAAGGAGCGTGGAGTAGAGGTAGCACAATATTGTCAGCTACCAGAAGGGCCTCCAACAGCAGCCTGGGGCCACCTGCGAAAAAGACTTGGGGAGGAGGAAGGCTTGGTAATGGCTGGAGAGGTGTAGGAGCTGGGAAAATGTGAGAGTGAGAGAGAAAGAAAAAATGAGAGAAAGAAAGTGTGCGTGTCAGAGGGAGAAATATACAGATGGAGAGAAAACGTGTGTGAGAGAGAGAGAGAGAGAGAGAGAGAGAGAGAGAGAGAGAGAGAGAGAGAGAGAGAGAGAGAGAGAGGAAAAGGTAAAATATTTGTCTCGTCTCAGGAGATATCAGCAAGACAAACGCCAGAACCCAAAAGGAAAATACAAATTTACTCTTAAGGTTGCTTAATCAGGAGCGAGGCGGCCACCGTACTTCCGAACGAATCTACAATACCTCACTAGTCAGGAATCGAACTCTGGACCTCTGCGTGTGAACAGGGACTGCTACCACTGCATCACATATTATCAGTCTGGTCTACCTACAGGGTAGTGGTCCAGTAAAGGCCGTCATCTATAGGGCCAGTGTTTGTATAGGAAGACACCGTACTACCCGTAGACCACCTGCCATGCTCGGTAGGGTCACACTGTCACATCCACTGACACGCTTTTCCACTAGCCATGCTAATATATGAGTAGCATTTCCGAAAGGCGAGAGTAGCTGAGCAGTTCTGTTGAGGATAAGTAAGTAGATTATTACTGCATCCTGACCTGCTTGGCTGGTCATATTTAAAAAACCACTCCCTCATATGATTTGATTTTAAGGCGCATATATATTTTTCTTCCAATTAAGACGCAACTATCATCCAATGAAGGCATAAAAAGTCCATCCTTGAAGAGATACTGCTAGACACACTCTGATCATATGCTATAGTATCCCATCTGCATAAAAGGAAAACTGTGGAAAATTATTAAGGAAGGCCTTATATTTTTTTTATTATATACTAAACAATTGACTCTTGACCTTTCATCTTCAGTAATGGGATCTCTAAACTATTTCTGTCTTAAGATATCCAACATGCTAGTAGGAATCGCTTGGCATATCTTCTGGTAAGGGTGTTCACTGTTTACGAGACGAGTAATGAACTTTGGCCTCCCTCGGGACACATTAGCCGCGTAGACCATACATACAGAGTAAAAATAAACCTGCATGGAGGAGTGGGAGAGAGGATGGGGAGTGGGAGAGAGGGTGGGGAGTGGGAGAGGGGGTGAGGAGTGAGATAGTCGCTTGTGCTCTCCCTTTCACGCCACTCGGCCAACAACTAGATTTTGTGTCTGTCATCTCCAGTACCTCCTCTCATTTCTCTCCCTTTTCTATTTATCTTTCCCTCACTCCCCCACTCTCTCTTACTTATTATCATCTCTTTCTTCCCTCTACTTCTCTCCCGCTTATCGATCTCTCTCCCACCCCTCACTCTCTCTCCCACTCCCCACCCTCTCCCCGACTCCTCATTTTATTTACCACTCCTCATTTACTCTCTCACTACTCACCCTCTCTACCACCCTTCATCCTCTCTTACACTCCCCATTTTCTCCCACTCCTGCCTCTCATTTTTTTAAATACTTTGTTTAAAAATTTTCCCAGGTGCCGTAATTTGACATTCTTGTTTGAGGATTATGTAAATAAAGGAGACTGCGGGGCCATTTACATACAAAGGAGCAACGCCTTTTATTAAAGTACATAAAATATACCTTTTATTACGAAAGTTTACTTGGAAATGGAAATTCTAACAATTTTCATATTTCTGCTATCATAAAGTAATCCTTTACAGGTGTTGGCATCGGTGATG
Source organism: Homarus gammarus (assembly GCA_958450375.1). Classification (NCBI taxonomy): domain Eukaryota; kingdom Metazoa; phylum Arthropoda; class Malacostraca; order Decapoda; family Nephropidae; genus Homarus; species Homarus gammarus. The sequence goes on along the minus strand of CAUDMG010001730.1, from coordinate 114,632 downwards.
AGAATGTTACACCTACTTTAAGTAGTGTCATCTATCATTCCTCTGCCCGTTTTAATATAATGTGGAATGGGTACTTAAGGGATTACCGCATAGCTAGAAAGATATCTCAATACTGTTTTTGGAGTGTGTGTGTGAACGGTTAAGGTGACCACTCCACAAAGTTGGGCTGATATATATCTATATATATATATATATATATATATATATATATATATAATCAACACCTCACCCCGCCAGGATTCGAACCCACGGCCCACGACTGTGACCGGGAAAGGCTACCTCTAGGCCACAAGGATACTAAAAGCAGTCCTAGACTCTGATATATTTCACACAAAGCCTGTTCAACGAGCTTATGGCGCCGTGAACCTCTAAAGGGGACTACCGGTATCACTTTGGTGGTCAGAGTAACGTTTTACCAAATCCGGCTTCAAAACACCTAGGATCCATAAACAGTATATTTCACTAGCCCAATAAGGCACACGGACTTCTACATATAATCAACACCTCACCCGCCTGTCTGTTTGTCTGTCTGTTCTGGGCAGCCGAAACGGTACAATCGTTTTTCATCAAACTTGGTGGAAAAATCGCAAAAAAAATCGTAGAGTGGAACACACCTGGTCCCATGTCGATGGTTTCTTTAGGAAGGCATTAATTAACCATTTTATTTACGATGGAAAACGATGCAAGTCTACGGACTTGGCGCACCCTCATTTGCTGTACGCTGTCAGCCCGATACAATACAGTACAATACCATACAATACCATACAATACTATACCATACAATACAATACACAACCAACTATAAATATTTGTAAGAATAAAACAATTATATGGACATGTAAGACTCACAACTTGATAAGATATCCGTAAGACATTAGCTATTGGAAATGTGATTAAATGTTTTGTTATTAATCCAGTGTGAAATGTATCGGTATTGGTGGTACAATCCTAATGGTCTCTAAATCTGTTGATTGGGTGAGGTTATTCGGGGTTTATTGAGATTAAAGATAAGGTGTGGGGTTAATTCTACATGTGTTAGTCTCAAGTACGACCCTTATTGTAACAATCACGACCATGATTATAACAACCAGGGCCATGATTATAACAACCAGGACCATGATTATAACAACCACGACCATGATTATAACAAGCACGACCATGATTATAATAACCACGACCATGATTATAACCACGACCATGATTATAACAACCAGGACCATGATTATAACAACCACAACCTTGATTATAACAACTACGACCATGATTATAACAACCACGACCATTATTATATCAACCACGACCATAATTATAAAAAAACATAGACCATGATTATAATAACCACGACCATGATTATAACAACCACGACCATTTGGAAAACGATGTCGCTGTACGCTGTCAGCGGGACGGCGGTTGCGCGCTAGCCAAGCATGAGTGTTCGAACTTTCAAGCCTCGGTAAACTGTACCACCGGACTCGCCACCTTGCACGAAGGGCCCACGATCACTTGTATATATATATACTGTATATACAGTAGTTATGCCATAGCTTACCAACTTGAATTACGTTAAAGATGAATATAATAATGAGGGCACATATGGCACAACAAAATGACAAATTGGCAACTCAACATAACTTAGTCCTTAATATTTACCACTTAAAATTATTGTTACTTCAATACACAACAAACAATGTTAAATGCAAAAGTTACAGACATAAATAAGGACGAAATTGTGCGTCATGGGTTCAATCACAGCCCTCTTACTTTATGACAATAGTTCAGGAGTGAAGGTTTGAATTATACACGTCACGAAAAATTAAAATAAAATTTAATAACAAAAGTTTACCATGATAAATGTGCAGGTTACACAATGAACGGATAAATTAAATCAAGAGAATAAAAAATACAATAAACTTGATCCTTAATAAACAACTAATAAGCGCACAACAAATATACCATAAACTATTGATTGCACTTTACATACAATAAATAATGATAGAACAGCACTGAATATATGATACTCAACTAAACCATATTTGAGAAGGTATCCACCACTGACAAACTCAATTATAGCAGATCTAGTGGGGAAATTTCTTGAATCAATTATAGCAGATAGCATCCGATCGCATCTAGAGAAAAGCAAATTAATCTACGACTCGCAACATGGGTTTACAAAGGGAAAATCTTGTCAAACAAATCTGCTGACGTTTTTTAGGAAAGTCTTCGAGGTAGTAGATAATGACGAAAATTACGATGTTATTTACTTAGACTTTAGCAAAGCATTTGACAGAGTACCGCATTAGAGGCTTCTGAGAAAAATTAAGGCTCATGGTATCGAGGGGAAAGTTTTAAATTGGATAAAATCATGGCTCACCGATAGAACGCAGAGGGTCAGCGTAGATGGTGTTAAATCTGAGTGGGGCCGTGTAACCAGTGGGGTTCCCCAGGGGTCAGTACTAGGCCCACTCTTGTTCATAATCTACATAATCGATCTACTGTAGATACTGGGTTCAGCAGGGACATAAGCAAGTTTCCGGATGACACTAAAATAGGGCGGCAGATTAATTCAGGGTAGGATGCAAATGCATTACAGGAGGATCTAAATAAACTGCAGGGGTGGTCTGAAAAATGGCAAATGAAATTCAACACCAGCAAGTGCAGCGTACTTAATATTGGAAGAACAAATACTGATAATGTATACAGCCTTAACAACATAAACCTAGAGAAGTCGACTTGTGAAAGAGACCTAGGGGTACTTCTATGCCCGGACCTTCGGCCTAGAAAACAGTGCGTTAATGTTCGAAATAAGGCAAACAGAGTATTGGGTTTTATATCTAGAAGTGTAAGTAATAAGAGTGTAGAGGTCTTATTGCAACTATATCTTGCGCTAGTCAGGCCGCACCTCGATTATGCGGTTCAGTTCTGGTGCCCTTATTATAGAATGGATATCAATTCACTTGAGTCGGTGCAGTGAAGAATGACGAAAATGATTCCGGGACTTAGAAACCTTCTCTATCAGGATAGGTTAAAGAAACTAAACTTGCATTCCCTAGAAAGACGAATATAGGACTCGGAGCAACGGATTTAAGTTGGATAAGTTTAGGAAGAAACTGGTTCACAAATAGGGTGGTGGACGAGTGGAACAAGCTTAGCAACTTTGTAGTAAGTGCTGGAACTCTGGAAAGTTTCAAAAGGAGGCTAGATAGATTCATGGATGATAGAGAGTGGTAGTAACTCTCGACAGGAGCTGCCACGCACAGGCCAACCGGCCTATTGCAGACTCCTTATTTTCTTATGTTCTTATGCTCTTATGTTCCAACGCCAGACAGTGACTGACAAAACCCCATATCCCGGGGACAACAAGCCTAATAGCACTAATTTTAAACAACTCCCACATTAAGATGCAAAAATAGTTAAACATACATACAAACATACAAAATATTTTACGTACATAAGTTGAGGGTAACGAGCATAAAAATATTTCACTATGCACAACGAAACGCACCACTGTGCATTACGCCATGTACAACAATATACATATCCGAATCTCAGGTGTATCACTGAAATTGAAGTGGGTTATCAACTCTTCCAAAGGTATAATTTTGCTATCCAATGATAGTAAACAACGCTTAAGAGAAACAGAGCAGATTTTACCATATACAAATTAGTTTCCATTAAGTTATAACAATGAAAGTTAAAAGTTATATCTATTCGGCAAAAAAGTAGTTGTTTTTTAAGTCATAATCGACAATTATCTCTATCTAACGTAACACACACACACACACACACACACAGATGATTGTTCAATTAAGTTTTAGACAACTAACGTTTGAGCCAAACAGGGATAACTTTTTTTTTTCGTTGTTATAGCTTAATGGAAATTCGTTCATATTTGGTTAGATAAAAAAAATTATGTTCACCTGTATTACGCAGCAGACTCTAAGTCTGAAAACCATCTTAAACCCCCGAAGAGAAAATAATACAACTATCCAACGTACAATGAAAAATTAATATCAAAGGAAAAACCCACATTTCATGTACGATAAAATCCATAAGAGCAATGCCAGGTTAAACTTACTGGATGTGTAACATAAAGTCAAAGTTCAAGTTATCCTTTACTCTCATGTTTTACTCAGTTGTGTTATATTTTATTTAGTGATGGATCTCATAGCTAGTCATATGTGCTGCCGCTGCTGTTGCTGCAGCTGCTGCAGCTGCTGTTGCTGTAGTCGTCTACGACAAAATTAAAAACTCAGATATTGCTTTCCAGCACACCTGTCTGGTGGTTGGTGCTAATGCAGCACCAATGTAATGTAACAAGTGAAGAGTACAAGTAGCGGGGGAAGAAAACGCCAAGACTACGGGCAACATCTTATGTATCGCTATATATATGTCTTTGTTACGAGTTGGGGATTTAGAATATAGTTATACGTCTACCCAGATCCCAACAGGTAACAACAAAAAAAAAAACAAAGACAATCGGACTAAAAAAAGGGTAGACAAAGGATGCGAGTTTTCGTTGTATATAATAAAGTACCATAAATTCCTTAACAAAATATTCAGCTTATACACTACCCTTAACCAAACTTAACCTAAACACGAACAGTATATACATAGTAATAAAACATAAAACAATAGTGAAGCAATGTGTAGGGGGAAGAGGCAATACAAGATTACAAATACTTAAGTGAGGAGCTGAGATGGCTGACGGGCAAGGCTGAGTATGGTAGAAGACGGTAGGTAGTCACTGTGCCGTAGGTTTCCAGGATAGGTGATCCTGTGGTCGCTTCCCAGAGTGAAGTGTCCTCTCCTCGAATTGGAGCTGACAAAGTAGACTGAGGCGGAAGTGACGCAACAACCAGGATATGGAGAAGGGAAACCCGGGAGTGGTAACTAAGACGAGCCATACTCGCGTTTCGTCCCTAGATGGCGTTGCTCGTGGTGCTGGGTAGGTAGATGAAGACAATCGGTGGAGGGGTTCGTAACAGTCTTAAACTCCTTAAACCAAATTGGTAGCATTATAATACTAACTGTGGAGTCCGTATGTGTTTGACAAGGAAGTAGTCTCCTTTTGTGGGGTGATGAAGATATAATGTTAGAAGCCATCCAGCCATGAATTAAATGAATTAATGTCGCAATATGTGGTCCCGTAAAAATTTCATGTTAATTTTGGGCACCATACAGTGCATCATTTTAAACCTTGGAACCTGTTGATTAAGAAAATATATGTTGCAATTTTTTCTGATGTGATTTAAGGTCGTATTTGTCCAGAGAAGTAAGCGAGGAAAAAAAATGCTTGAGAGGCATGACGCACTGTGTGTCTAAGTCTAAGGTGATAAAAGATCAGATACTACCATTTGGGATTTCAATTTAAGTTCATTACATAAATTATCAAAATCATAAATAACCCAGTCAGTTACTATAAGTATGCAGAGTAATATATACATAAAGTGTACATACGTGTATCTGTTAGATCCTGTGTTATGGATGGACTTTTAGTAATTGTTAACATACGGGTGAGTTATGCTTTGCTTCTGTTCAAATCAAGAAAAACCTCATTTGTGCTATCATCAAAGAACGGTGTTCAGTCAAATGCTGAAGATATTGAACAGTTGAAAAGCAACCATGAGGAAGCAGATGCCCTGATCATCATTCATGCCATATATGCATCAATAGAAAGGCAGCACTGTACATACCATGTCAGTAGACACTGATGTGTTTGTTCTAGGCATATCAACGCAGCCTCAGCTTGAAGAAAATGCAAGTGTGATAATAGGAACTTGTGAGCGACGACACATTGTTTCTTTCAAATTCATTTATGATGCTATTGGGCCACACATAGCAGAGAGCCTTCCAGGTTTCCATACCTTCACAGGATCTGACTGCACAGGAAAATTTGCTAGCAAAGGAAAGAAAACATGTGGGAGCACTTTGATGAAATCTAACACAAAGGTCCCAAATGCATACAAGACGCTGAGTAGACCAAATGCCCCTCCTGCAGACATGTATATTTATTTAGAGGAATTTGTATGCAAGCTCTACTGTCCACGAATGACTTTCACTGAACTGTCAAAACTTAGATGGCATCTCTTCAAGAAAACGCAAGTAGAGGCTGAAAAATGACCAAGGTATCAAGCCCTTCTGTGGTCTTGTGATGCAGACAGTGAAGTGTTTTCACCATTGGAGCATGGCTGGAAGATTGAAAATGACTGTTTCATGCCAGTCATATTAGACCTGCCACCAGCTCCAGAAGCTATCACAAAGCTTGTTAAGTGTGGATGTGGCGTCAACAAATGTGGATCATTGTCATGTTCATGCATAAAGAATAATATGGCATGCACCGAGATGTGTAACTGCCAAGCAGATGATGAGAAGGAATCTGTGTTTTACACAGAAGAATTTAATGGCGAGGAGTGAAGCATTTTCTTAAATAATAGCTGTGACTTGTATATATAAGATGTATAATACTATAAACTAATATTAAATATAAAATAGATGTTCTAAGCTTTTCAGATAGTGGTATTATGTATATGTTTAACTTCTAGTATTTGTTTTAAGCAACCATTTTTACTAATTGCATTCTCTTCTTTGCCAGAGACAGATGGCGTATAATATATGGGCAGCCAAGTTTGTAACACACTTAAGATATCATAACAGCATTCATAATATATTATGTTAAATTATGATCATATACAACTACATGTTCATATGTTATTAGTCACGTTTTAAGTTACTTAGAACTTAATGGTAATACGTTCAGAAAAAATTGATACCATAGTTTTTCTTAAGCTCCAGCTTATAAGAATTAATATGATGTATGGTGTCAAAAATTAACATGACATTTTTACACTAAATGTTCTGCACCTTTATATTAGGCTTCACCCATGCTGATGCACTGGTCTCTTACCATCACGTCTTTAGTTTCGTAAAATCAGACTTATAATATAATAAGTGGAAATATTACTCATAGACCGGTAGTAGTCTATAGCCTTTTATGTTTTATCCATATATATATATATATATATACATATATATATATATATATATATATATATATATATATATATATATATATATATATATATATATATATATATATATATATATATACACACATTGTATTGTGCAGTGCCATGAAACATTACCAACACACTAATAGCGTTTTTCCCGGCAGGTCTCGGACGACTTGGGCTACGTGATCTACTCGGCACTGGGCAGTTTCTACATCCCGAGCTGCATCATGATCTTCGTGTACATCCGTATCTACTACGCCGCCAAGGCCCGGGCTCGAAGAGGCGTGCCCAAAAAGAAACCTGCCGCATCAGGAGCAGGCAGGCAAGTGGCAGGCAAACAACCTGCCAAAAAACAACTCAGCAATAAACCCATGAACAACCCTCCCAACACCACAACCACCAGTTTCTCCAAGCCACCAACACCCACCCCTGTCATCTCCACCGATGACTCCAGAAACGGGGCCAACGAGCGGTCGGGGCTGCTCAACAAGAAAGTGCTCATTTGTGACGTGCGGGTCCACGAGGAGGTGTCGCCCTCCAGGTGTGCGACTCCCACCGACAACCTAGAGGTTGACACACCCTTGCGGACTGTCAGCGAGCAAGTGGACGCCGACCACCGGAATCACAACACCAAGAGCGAGAACGGTTTATATGTAGGCCCACTGGGCTCTGACAACCCTGACCTAACGATTGGGTTGCCAACACCTGCAGTGCCACCAACGCCCATGCGAGAGCCAAACGGTGGCAACATGGCCGTAAATGTGGCGTCCCCAGCCGGTTCCTTGCGGCGCGGAGTACCTGCTCCTGTGATGGACGGTGACCAGATGAGTGATATTGATCCATCATCATCGGATTCTGGAGTTGTCACTCGTTGTTCTGTGGTAAAACCCTTGAAACTACGTTTCTGCCACCCGCTCCTCGGTAAGAAGCTCACAAAACCCAAAAGGGAGCTCATCGACATGGGCCGAGTCTCCACGCCGAAGGCTCGAGACCCTGAGAAAGAGAAGAGGCGGCTAGCACGCAAAAAGGAGAAGAGAGCCACACTGATCCTGGGTCTCATTATGGGTTCCTTCATCGCCTGCTGGTTTCCGTTCTTCTTCATGTACATCCTGGGACCTCTCTGTCCGGCCTGCTACATCCCCGTATACGCCTTCGACCTGGCCTTTTGGCTCGGGTACATGAACTCAGCTTTCAATCCGGTCATCTACACTATCTTCAATAAAGACTTCAGGCGAGCATTTAGAAAGATTCTCTTCAAATAAGCGATTTCACATTTTTTTTTATGAAATGACAATTCTGAAGTATTGCTCATTCATGTTAAACACAACTAATAACAACCTCTGCCTGACTGTCGTGACGTCATAGTGATATAAATTCTATGTACATCAAGACACTAAACTTGATATAAACCCACGCAGGCACACGATAAAAACATTTTAGATTTATATTATTTGTATGAGTAATAGAAATATCCTTGAATTTTTAATTCCTTGAATGAGAGCTGATTATTTTTACGTTTCCCATTAAATGACATGACGAAAAAGAAATTTTGTCGCCATGAAAACGGGAAGTGGACCAATGGGAGACTCCATGGGATCAATCACTGTGCTTTTAGACGAGTCCTGAGAGTAGGAGTGAGGAGGGGTACTGCCACCTTCCTGTGCAGGTACGAACCTCCTCTGCTGTAGACCAGCACCACGGCTGCACCAGCACTCCTGCCTCAGAATCACTACTACAAAACCCTTGTGTTACCCGTGAGTGCTATGGTTAGGTTGTACACAATACGCTTGAACACAGAAAAATGTTCTCTTCTATTGTTTTGATTAATAAGTGTTGTAAACTAATATAGCTTTTATGAACATGTAGCGTACCGCCATTTTGTGCATGGCGAATTGTATATATATATATATATATATATATATATATATATATATATATATATATATATATATATATATATATATATATATATATGTGGTGTATATTATTCACTGTTAATATCTACTGATTCACGTAGGTGATAACGTTTAGTAAGTCGGAACATTTTGGACTACTTCTTTAAGCCCGAGTCCTTAGTGTCTTACCCTTAATAGTTCCATCAACGAAAGTGAGCCGCGTTGTGCTGGTATAAACACCAACAATAATATCGTTATTTCACAGTTATCATCGAATGTTAACTTGCTTGTAGCTCCCAGAGTTAGAGTAGAGGTAACTGCTACCTTTAGTAGAATTACCATGATGGCCTCGCTGAGACTCGCTGCGTGCCTGGTGGCAGACACTGCCAGTGACACTCAGCTGATGGTTATCATGTTTACTCCGCTGGTGTTCCGTGCTCTTACCGAGGCACCAGCGCGAGTAGAGTTCATCATTGCAGTAAAATATGTGTTTAGTGCAGAGGGTAGTTACTGCAACGTAGTTGAAAGAGAATTACGAATAAATTTGTACATGTTTCTGTCTCATAATGTTATCTGTGCCAGTTGGAAACATAACTATTGTGGAGCAGTTCACGATCAAACTATTTTACATGTAAACAAAACAGTCGGAATTACTTAAAAACATAATGTTATTCTTTTTTTAATCATCTTGCCTTTTTAATCAATTAGTAAAAAAAATTGGGAAGAAAGAATTAGAGAATATGCAAGTGTATGTTTCAGCGATGCAACATTACGGGAATAACCCAATTATTTGTAGGTTAAACTGAATATGTCTTGCAGTCAAATGTGTTATAGATGCCAAGAGAAGCCCGCTCTACACATCCCCATAATTGTCCCATATCACAGTGATGTACCAACGTTACATCTTCTTGCATTTAAATCATATCAGACCGCATTTACCTTTTTAAAGAAATGCATTTCGTTTATAATTTTGCCATTTCATGACACCACATCAGGTAGTTATATTTTGGTGCTAGATTCTCGTGCCACGGCGTCATATATGTCATCACATCATTTGTTATAGTGTAACCACGTCTATCAGGTTGTGGAGTCGCCCTGTCATGTTCGTTATAAGAAAGTTGTAACAAGTTATTGTCAAGTAACATGTTTATCCGGGAGAGAGGTATCGAGTCCTCATTGTTATCCTCATCACCCTCATCACCAGTATCTTTATCAGTATCATGAATTTCATTATCACTCGTCACAGTCATTACCATAAGCATCACTATTAGTTTTTATCACTGTTAGTATCCTGTTAGATATAATCATTTATTGTCATTTTCATCGTTATTAAGAAGTTACATTATTCCTTCTTTAGTTATAATTCCCAACGTTGGTTCCAGAGTGCTGCCAGACACACCACCTACACCTGGACCATGGTTGGCTTATATTGTATACCCCCTGCCTCCGTCTCACGTCCTCACCATCATTGCCATTGTTTACATTTGTACCTAGACCTCCCGTGAAAACATTCATTATCATCATCATCATCATCATCATCCTCATCAATAATCATCATCAATATTTGTATACTAGGACTGCCAATAGCGTAATTTTCATTCGTATATATAACCATCGTTCATGCCTGTATATACATTAAAACTTCAATAAATATTATGTTATAGGTTCATCTGACAGTTGTAACTACACAAGAATCATTACGAAAACACAAATTAACTGTGTGTGCAAATTTAATACAAATACGAAAGTTACAGGAAATTCGCACACAGCATTTTGCTTCCCATGAGGATTATAATATTTTGCCTTCCCGGTAATACATCAATCTCAAAACCTTGGCCGTGTTTAGTAACTTTTATCAGTATACCTCTATCAGTATTCACAATTATATTATAAACTGTAAGACAATTTTTAGATAATTTAACCAGTTCGAGTTTTGTTGTTATTTCTTTCCATTACCATCACACGCTCACCAACACTCACCACCATCATACGCTCACCAACACTCACCACCATCACATGTTCACCAACACTCACCAACATCATACGCTCACCAACATTAGCATCATAGTTCGATCACGTTTACCCGTTTTATTTAAAGCATCTAGCTAACTCCTTTGACTACAATAACCATTTTACTTGTGATTGTTAATGTTAGTACCACGAGCTGGGCGGAGTTTGGCCCACACCCCAGTGTCTAGGCGTGACCTCCTGGCCACCAACAGTCGTCCACACCGCCATTTATTGCCTTTATCTACCTTTTCCTCCCCTCTCTCTCTCTCTCTTTCTTGTTATACGAGTATATACGTGAGCCTATCTCCCATCACCTTTTCCCTCTTTGCGAATTGCTTGTTTCTACAACTGGCTGTAGTAGAATATCACGTAACGAATGTACATCTACTGGAACACAAATATTGGCATACAAGCATCATTCTCATATACACAAATACACACACACAAACTTGGTGCCAGAGAGGACACACCGTGGCCTGTGTGACGCTGTGAGCCAGCACCGCCCCCTCCCGGCAGGAGGCCGTTACTGTTATACTGAGCCCAACCAGTGACAGCCTGATGCTGAAAGTGGCCTCTTCCTCTTCCTTCCCTTCCATTACTTTATCTTCCAACCCCATTTCCATTATATCCTGTGACTCTTCTTCCTCTTCCTCTCTTTGGACTTTTTCTTCTCCCACACGCCCCTCTCAGCAAGCCTCACTGAGGTCTTCCCTGTCTTTGGTACCTTGATAATGATATACTGTAGATCACTAGTAGTCAACCCACTATCTTGTCGGATTTTAGTACTGTGCTTTGTCAGTGTTCTTGGATGTTGAATATACATTAGGTAGTGTTAAAACGATAGGTTTTTAATAACAGTGCTTTTCAGAAACATTGTCATTATCCAGTGGTAAAACAGAAGAGCCATTATGCAAAAGACTAATATTAGAGTATTTTGTGTATGTGTGTGTGTGTGTGTGTGTGTGTGTGTGTGTGTGTGTGTGTGTGTGTATGTGTGTGATTGATAGTAATTAAGAGCGACAGGCTGGGAAAAGTAAGGGAAGTTGGTACAGGTGTGAGTATCTCCCTAATGACCTGGGCAGGTATGCTGGTCCAAGTGCAAGTTTTTTTATTCTAACAACAGTATTTGAGGTCCTTCTTATAACAAAGGTTTTGCCTAGGTTTCTATGTAGTAAAGTTTTGTCTTCGGTATTTGTTTAACGAGGTCTTACTGATGTGTTTAGTAAGACTTTCTTAAAGTTCTCCCAAAATTTTACTTGCGTCTCTGTTGAAATTTTACTTGTATCTTTATGTCTGGTTAATGTATTATATTGAAGACTAAAAAGGAACACCTATAATTCTGTTAAATGAAGGTTTATTTACACACTTTGAGTTTGGTGTATGTTATTATCTGTGTATGTACGAGTGTGAACTTTACACTCTAACAAGACTGACAGCTGGGGACAGTCTCATTAACTTTTTTCAACAACGAAGAAAAATGTTAATTATTTCACCCTGTTTATGATGCCAATCAATACTTAACATGTATAACTTTAGTAGTGTTTCTCAGCGAATGTGCTGCTGTACATCATTTAAGTTATGGTCTAGTTAAATGCTCCTTATCAAGAGTGATCTTATGTTGACTCTGTTCTAATTAAAAGTAGTGTACTGAGAGTGTTGCCAGATATATTGTCAGTTGCCGTTTTATGATGACGCTGAGCCTGTCTTGCATAATGCGGACATATATAATAAAGTAACCCTATCTTGAAAACCTTACAGAAGTGAAACAATAGTCTGTTTGCACTCTCATACAGGATGTTTCAATAGATTTGAAGTAAAGACAAAATGGGGAAGTCTAGACCTACTTTTCATACATGTGGATGAGTGTAGTATAGAATGGCGTAATATACTGTTTTATTAAGCTAGTTGACTCATTAAGCGGCCAATTTTATGCTTCATTGTTTACTTCTCCTTTGTATGGTAAAGTCTTTTATTATTTAAGAATTTCTGTCAACATAAAGAATTGTAATTGTTATTTTTGTAACGATGCAACATCTACAAACCCAAAACAAGTGACATATACATAAATTACAAAAACATTGACCTTACTTAACACAATTTACTTCTTAATGACTCCTTTGCACACCAGTACAATATAGATAGAGGTGATGATTGTCTTCATCTCAGGCGCTTGAGTCCTATTTGTAGTATTATGGATTGACTTTGTTATTTGAGAACAATTTTAAAATCCTGTTAATGTACGTGTTATTGCAGATAATTAATACATAGTTTTTCAGTCTTTTGTGCAGAAGTGACATTTTAGATAATAGTAAAATACTGTCTTATAATGTTTTGAATGTTTTAAATTCGACTTCTTGTATATATATATATATATATATATATATATATATATATATATATATATATATATATATATATATATATATATATATATATATATATATATATATTATGTATTTATTGATAGTTTTGTCTCTCATATGCAAATATTTTTTTAACGTGTGACCACTCTAGGCTGTTTTCTTATGTAATGAGTAGTAACTGAGAGGGTTGAGAGGGGCAGGCGAGAGAAGAGGAGCGTGAGTAGAGAAAGTGATTTATATGTAAGAGGGTCGGGGGACATGTCAGTGCCCACCACACAAAGAAGGAGCAAAGTATCAGAATACACATTACACAAAGAAGGGGGAGACGTGTGTCAAACTGCCCACGACTCATAAGGCAAGTGAGGGCGGAGGGCAAGGTGTCCACCGTACAGATCAACCTGAGGTAAAACCCACTTCATTACACATATCCTTACTACAGGTTGACGCACACCACTGTTTCACATTAATATATATTGTTGAAGCTTCATTACTGAATAACAAGACAATATTTTCAGATTAACATTACTTTTTAACTTTCAGTACCAAATGGTGAAAAAAAAGATACTTCCGGTTATAATTTTGTATGCTAGATTATAAGGATATATATTTTAAGCCTGTATTTAGGGGTTATGCACAAAATGCCCGACGTTCTCCCTCTCCGTGTCGCTGTCGGGCCTTGGACACAAAGCCATATGTACAGTAACAAGTCAATGACTGCACACACAATTTATCTTGACGAGTCCTTGTACACAATTTTGGTCGAGTAAAAGAAAGTTTTATTTGAAGCGGCTGAATAATCTTAGTCGTTCTTTGTATTCATAAACCGACAGGGTCACGATCACTGGCTTGAGAACATATCGTAAAGCCCCAGAATGGTAATTAACCAACTACACTGTGAATACCACAGCTTATTATCTCTGATGTTCAGGAACTTTTGTACTCACAGCTCGAGTGTTTTGCTTTGTCCTTTTAATAAGGATGTTCTCGTTTGGACCAATCGTTGAATAAGCATTTTTTTTATTTGAACATGTTCACACACACATATATATGTTTTTTGCCGTCATATTGTAAAATAACAAAACTAATGGTTAATGATGGTCTAAAACAACCAACCCTCGTATTATCAGAAACATTAACATGTGTCTAAGGTGCTATTACATTACCAGACGAGGCGCTGTGCTACTGGTCCTGTGGGACAGGCAGACAGACAGCAGTAACATTGGCAGTGTTTTGGTTTACATTTGGACCCTCACTCACAAGGCGAAACTCACTGCTCACCTGCTTGTACAGCTACCTATATCTTGGATGGGTCCCTGTGTGTTAGTAAACTGCTGTGCTGCTGTTCATTGTAGGGGTACATAAAAGTGTTTCCAGCTTTTCCATGGAAAATAATGTACATGTGTTGACCATGGATGATATACATATATATTTCAGCAGTTGTATATGTTGTACATATGTTATTCTAGTAAGAATTATTTAACAGTTTCATTGTAATCATTAAGAAAATCAAAGTGAATATATAGGTTTCAATCAGATGAGTTTGTTTTAATATCCTTGAGTATAGTAATGCAACTCTCTCTCTCTCTCTCTCTCTCTCTCTCTCTCTCTCTCTCTCTCTCTCTCTCTCTCTCTCTCTCTCTCTCTATTTCTCTCTTCCCTTCAGTTTTTAGCAGAATAAAAAGTAAATAATAAAAAAAATAAAGTGAAATCACCTTCTGTCTTAGCCTATTAACTTTGACAACTTTATGGTAGCAGATAGTTGACCACCATTATCCGTCAGTCTGTGAACACCCTCTACTCTGTATCCATAAGTACTTCGAAATGATCCCGGTAGACTTCCACACACGTCTATGTATGGTGATATAAACTGACGGTCAAAATTTAGCCACCTTTTTATGCCACTGTAATATTAATGCCACTTTTTAATATTTCTAAGACCATTAAATCCTGTTTTGGGTTGACCTATTCTTGTTTTAATTTATCTCTACTATCACACACTATATTACTTCACAGAGAATCTATTATTTTCCAGTTGTTTAATTTACCCGTTTCGTTGCACAATTTTACTTTAAGAGGTACATGTTCCAAAATGTATTTTTACTGAGGGGGGCCGATGAATTTCAAAACAAACACCATGACTCCTGTGGTGTCGGTAGGATTGTCAAAATCCTTCTTCGTACGTTGTGTCATATTGTCTCACAGAAAATCGTAAAGATACTTCTTGGAACGATTACCATTACTATGAAAACAACCATTATTTCCTCCTTTACAGCATTAACTTTCAGTCTATATTCTTGTCTCGTTCATTAATCTGCTAGCCAGTTTTTGTAGTGCCGCTCTATAATTTGTAAATAGGAACAGTATCATTTGCTTTGGGAATATTTTAGAGTATTATACCGTACTTTACCATTAGCGTTTATATCTTCGTCGCCATTTACAACTTTTCCTATTAATGGTCGTAATAGGTATAATACAATAGCACACAAACTTATCTAACTCCCTGTCTCTAACTCAATTAATACCTCCCTTAGTAATGCCAAATTTTCCCAGGACTTTAATAATTTTATTGAGATTCACCCCATCTAAAACCTCTTTAATATCCATAAAACAGATATAAACATTTATGTGACCCTGTCAGACCACTTTCCTCTAAATTATTACGATAAATTTACCTTCTTTAGTTCCTATTCCCTTTCAAAATCCATTTTGAATGTCAATTAACTAAATATATGTTCTAGATTTAACTTCATTTGATATTATATTAATACAATTTAGAAGGCATACTTAAGATATTTTATTTTTGAACGGGATGCGCTTTTGGTGTAGGAACACAAATATTGATATATCGAAATCACAGGAATAATCCCTTATGAGGTGAATAGTTAAAAAGTGTATTCAAGCATTCCATTCTTGCACATTTGTTTTAAATAATCTTCTGGAAGCTGGTCAACCCCACAAGACTCACGCCCGTATTATTAAACAACATCTTCCCTTGAAGGGGGTCGTCATGTTTCAGTCCGAGTTTTAAACTAAATGAGTCCTGAGGGACAACGCAGTACAGTACTTAACGGGGTGGTGTGGCGGTAAAATTAACTAATTCCAAAAAAATTAATTTATTATATTGGAATTAGTTAATTTTACCGCCACTCCACCCCGTTAAAAGTACAGTACTGCGGTGTCCCTCAGGACTCATTCAGTTTAAAACTCGGACTGAAACACGACGACCCTCTTCAAGGGAAGATGTTCTTTAATAATACAGGCCTTATCGTTTTACAATTTACAGCTGCCTCAACTTCCTTTTCCTGCATTGGTAACTTGAACTTTTTTCTCTTAAATTTTTTACCTCCAATCTTATATTGTCATTATGCAGTTATCTGACGTATTCTGGCTACTTTCATTTGAAATATTCTGCTACAAAAAGGATTATATTGCATTTTATTTTTATTGTTTCATCATATTCTATCTCCTGTTATTTCCTTTTACATTTTTTCTTTTAATTGTCTATTTTCTTCTTGTTATTAAGTTCTAAATGAACCTCACTTTATCTAAATAATTTTCTTCTATTAACTTTCATTCGTAACTCATTGGCATTTAATTCTTCCTCATAAAACATCTCCAAAACCCCGTTCTCACAATGTTTTGTTCGTGTATAATTAGGAATTATTGCCAGTTCATGGGTTTAGCTTAATTCTTTACGAAGAGAACTCTCTATGACGCTGCCCAATATCCCTTTACACAACCACCCAACATTTGTTTTACAAGAACTCCAACATCTCTCTCATGATATTCACACCAAAATATGTGAAGTGACAGTCTTCTCCACCAATGCTCTTTGAAACTTTCCATCTGACTTCTCTTAATCCCAGAATAACTGTTCTTTAACTTTCTGTAAGCATTTGTGTATTTTCCACTTTCATATAATGGCCTCACACTCCAGGTTTCCTATTTCCAGCTTGTAGATTGTTGTTTATTGTCCAAAGCTTTGTTTTGGTCATGGACTTCTTGCTAGCTCTCAGTGGCGCAGTGTCCGCTAGCACTTGAACCAGTGATTTTTGGTTCTAAAGGTGACGCTTATCCATCGCGTTTATAGTGTATACCTTTGATTGTTAAAGGGCAAATATGGACATTCATTGAGACAGGAAACCCCTCTGCTATACTCACCAGAAGAGTACCATATAATGAAATAGAAAATTGCATTACTGAGCAATGCTATGCGAGCAGAGGTCGCTCATATCTCACTCTGGTAAAGGATAAGCCGATCGCACATTTGATTTGGAGGAAGGAATCTAACAAAACCTCCAAATTATGAGTAAACGGATAACCGACCTTTTCCTCTGAATCAGTGAACGATATTAATACAAAATATAAGTAAAGCCGACTACACGTTTCGTTTAAAATGAAATAGATCAATGAATCCTGGAAGATATTGGAAACAAAGATGGATTTCAGACACCTTCTTATAAGTATGGGTGATAGCACTAGATTATATAAGAACAAATTACCATAGGCATAATTTTAAAAGAGAAAACTAATAAATCGTCGATGATGTTGGAAAGAGTAAGAAAGAATAATCTCAGGTCAATAGTCTGACGCATTAGTCGGGACCCTTATGGTATGGGTCAGTAACCCATTGGGTCAAACCTATCCAAGACTGTTTGTGTCATCTTTGAGATATGTAACTCCCCCCCCCCCCCTCAACACGCACACGCATCATAAAAATAGTTTTATAAGTGTGAGACCTGTGCTATGAAAACTAAAAAAAAAAATATATATTCTCATAAGACATTTTTCAGTGGCCCTTTCTATCTATGTGAATAAATTGATGGTTTGATAATACTATTCTTATTTGTAGAGAGTCAAGTAGCATTACACAAAATTATTAGCTGAATGGTGGAAAAGGTTGAAGAATAATGTGCTTAGAGTTAATGATATAAAAAAAAATTGTTACCATACCAGGGATAAATCTTAAATGAAATTGCGGTACTCGACTGAAAAGTTAAACAACTGTAAAATTATGCGTACTTTGAAAGTAACAAAATATGTAATGTAGATACGAAAAATAAATAAAAACAAGAATAAAATAACCAATAACAGGATTCATTAAAACACATTTGTTAAAACACAAACAAAAAACATTACATTACTTACAATGAAAGAAAAATTCAACTGGAATACAAAAAACTCCAGGTAGACCCGTGTATCCTCAACAAATAAAATGATTCCACTTACAGGGTTGGACTACCATAAACACAAGCAACAAAAAATTTAAAAGCCCCCCACGTTCCAAACTCACGGTGGGTAATCAAGTTGCACACAGCCTCGTGGGACCATGCAGTGCCATCGCCAGGAGCTTCTCGAATAAATGAAAAAACACTCAGTCAACATCTACCAGAAGGTTTTTACCAGAACATAAACACAGGACCTAGCATGCACCATAACTGTTGAATAAACGTGATTCCTTGAGATACAATCAGCGTTTATTTTGAGTTGGTCGTATTAGCTAATTTACCAAAAGAACATGATTATACGTGGTTTACCTGAAATACAATTGTTAATTCACTCCTAAAACTGGCTGCACACAAAGACCACTTCTATATTACTTTATGATACCGACTCGTAGAAGGGAACAACTTTCGGGATATTTTCTGCAGACGTAAAGTACTTGATAACCTCTTATATATCAATAGAACAGTGGGGGAATTGCAACTTTCCTACTTTCTTTTCCGATATTTTTGTTAAGTGTAAATGCGGTCACCTCACAATAAGGTAAGATAACAAAATCACTGAACTAGTAACACGAAAATTACTGCAAATCCCTGTTATTTTTTGGTATATTATTATTATTATTATTATTATTATTATTATTATTATTATTATTATTATTATTATTATTATTATTATTAGTATTTATTTCGTCTTCTAATTATTATTATTATTATTGTTATTAAGAATACTATTGTTATATTACTACTTTAACTTGCAGCCAGTTTTTCGTGTTTATCTAATGGAATACCTATGAAACGTCGGTTTTTTTTTTCGGAGAGCACATACGTAGGTCATGGCGGTGTCTCAGGTAACTTCCCGCTCAGCACCAAAAATATAGGAAAATAAAAGCTGGAAAGTTGCAATTCCTCCAGTTACTAAAAGTGAATTTTGTTCTATAAACGAAATCCCTGAAGTTGCTTTTTCTCACAAGTTGGCGTCCAAGAGTATTACTGGCCTTCCTTATGTTAAATTCTACAATTTATACTGTGAGAGATGTCGAGGTAATTTAAGGTGTAACAGGAAGTGACCGTGCTATCCTCTATGTTAACATCACAGTATTTACATCTTAGGAACAACACATTACAAATACTATCAAAAGGAGTCTCCATACCTGCTCACGAGACCAGATCTATTCCAGTGTCATGTATTTAATCTACGACAGTTTTAAAGCAACACCAATTATAAACAAGAGCATTACCCAACTGAAGATATGTTAGAAGGTGTTACGATTCTGTACAATGAAGGTGGATTAGGTAATACTTCACTTCCGTTGTGTTTTTAAACCTACCTCAATGTGAAACATGAAATTGTATAGACTGGCGTATAAAAAAATGTAGGTTTGCGTTTTCCATACCTTTCGGGATTTTGATTGTCTCTATAAGAAAGGCTTTATGGTGTCTTGTTTGAACATTGCTTTAGGAAACACGGTAAAGGTCTTTAGTTGATATGACATTGTTGATTTTAGTCCTCATTGGCATGCTATTATCATCTATACACAATGTATCCCCCAAGAAACAGTGTTATGGAGCCTATCACGCCTTCATTGACTTATGGAGGTACAGTACTTGACATCACAGAGTGTATCATATCCTCATTTCTTACCTTGGTTTTATTAATTAGGAATCAATCTCATTACCTCTTTTCTTAAACCTTTAATTAGTTATCAACTGTCTGTTGCTCTCTAAGTTCAACAATTAGTTTTGTTTTGCAGTTAAAATGATGAAGATTTTGTTCTCAGAAGTTTTGATACTAAAACTACTTAATGAGCGGAGTTAATCACGAAGAGGAAAAAATATAATGACCAGTTCCCTCATCTTTATACATTATAATCTCACAAAAATTGCAGTGCCACATTCTGGGACTAAGTGATGTAAGGTGGACAGGTTCCAATAGCATTAGTGTTGAAGATTCTTTAATTCGTATATTCAGGTGGTGAAATACAAGGGAGGTGTTGGTATTCTTATAAACCAGAAGTTGAGAAACAGTATAAAGGGATATTGGGCAGTGTGAGATCGAGTATTGTTAGTCAAGTTTAATGCTGAACCCACGGACTTGATAATAATACAGATTTATGAACTAAGTAATGATTGTGAGGATGAAGTTTGAAAATTTTTATTGAGGTTTAAAGAAAGCAAAAGAGACCGTGAAGTTTATTGAATGTCTGATTATAATGAATGATTTTAGCGCAAAAGTCAGGAAAAGGGAAAGTAGCACCAGAAGTAGGACCATATGGGTTGAGTAATCGAAATGGTAAAGGAAAAATATTAATTAACTTTTTTTAGGAAAACAGATGATAATTGCAAATACACGGTATGAACAACACTATTAAAAGCAAAGACAATAAGATAATGTTTGAGGCAGAAAAACTAAGAAAGAGATGGGCAGAATAAGTAGAAGAACTATATGATGATAAAGATAGAGACGAGGTAATAAACGAAAATAAAATAAAGATCGTAATGCCAATTCTGGAAATAGAAATTGAAGCAGCTGTGAGCAAAATAGGGGGGATCAACTGCCAACAGAATATATAAAACAAATCGGCAAGAATGGGATAAATGTTTGAGTAAAATATGGAATTATATGTACTTAAAAGGAAACCTTCCCAGTGATTAAAAAAAATCAATATATATATATATATATATATATATATATATATATATATATATATATATATATATATATATATATATATATATATATATATATATATATATATATATATATTACCAAAAAAGCCAGGAGCCATAGAATGCACCCAGTTTAGAACATTAAGCTATAAGTTATGCCTGCAAAGTTTTATAAAATATAATCTTAAGTAGAATAAAGTTTAAAATAGAAAGTGAGTTTTCTGAAGAACAAAATGGATTTAAAAAAGAAAAAGGTTTGAGAATTTTGAGTGAAAGCACGTTAGAGTCCAAAGCAATTTTTATATCTGCTTTGTTTATTTTGATAAAGCTTTTGACAAGGTAACACATAATAAACGTATAGAGGATCTTGGACAAAGTAAGTATTAATGAAGGAGATATTAGAATTTAAAAAAAAAATCTTTACCGGCAACAGGAGGCTACAGTGTTAGTAACTAATGAACTTAATAATTGGTTCACAGTTAGACAGGCTGAAAAGCAAGGCTGTGCTCTATAGTTTCTCCAACATTGTATGTTCAGAATTCTTAATGAGAAAAATTCTAAGTGATAATGAAGGACTAAACTCGCTAACAGATTTGTGGAAAAAAGGAGAAAAATATGGTTAAAAGAGTTAATGCTGTAATGACTGAAATAATGATTGTTTCCAAAATGGAGATAAAATAAATGGTCAGCAACAGGAAATTTAAATAAGTGGAATTTTTTTGTATTTAAGAAATAAAATTAGCTGAGATGGTAGATATGCGGAAGAAAAAAAAAACATCGGGCAAGCAAAAGTAGCATTTAATGATTTAAAAGACCAAATGAAAAGGATCATTAACTTCAATTTAAGAAAATGGCTGCTGAAAGGCTTTACAAGGACTGTTGCGTGGGCCAGATGCGTGGACTATTTCACCCGACACCAGAAAGAGGTTGGTGTGGTGGCCTTTGAAATGTGGTGTTATAGGCAAATGCTGAGAGTAAGCTACACTGACAGGAAAATAAATGAAGAAATGCTAATATTAGTAAAAAAAAAAAGTGAAATACTTGAAATGTACAGAAAAAAAAAATATGGTAGTTTGGTCCTATGATTAAGGATGAGGAGATATTAACTGGAAAATAAATGGGCAAAGTTGAGGGTAGAAGGGCCAGGAGAAGACAGAGACTAGGATGAATGAATTAAATTAAAAATTGGGTCCCCAGAGAGATACAAAATCTTGCTGATTGATAAAAACAACCCATTGACGTATAGCGTGGAGGACTGTGGTCACCAAACCCCAGATATGAGGACGGTACTCTGATTGATCTCACAACACCTGCCAGAGTAGCTTCGTTCTATGTGTACCATAAAAAATCTATTTGGATATTTATTCGCAAAAGGAATTATAAAATCTCCCAACTTTTATTTACCGCGGTTAATACTGGCAGAATGATTAATATATTCAAATTATTCATTAGATGAATTATAATTGAAGTCCAAAGAGGATAATCATAAAGGCAGTGAGTAATATAACTAGAAGATCACTTATTTTAATTATATAAACATAACCTTATGTATACTAATATGGTCTCAGGTAAACTTATATGACCTCAGGTTTACTAATAAGACCTTAGTTATACCAAAATGACCTAAGAGGTACTAATAAGACAACAGGTATACTAACATGGCATCAGGTACACTAATATGACCCAGGTATACTAATATGACCTCAAGTATACTTATATGACCTCAGGTGTATTAATATAACCTCAGGTATATCAACATGAGCTCAGGTACACCAATATAATATCAGGTATACTAATATGACACAAGGGAAAATAATATGACCCCAGATATACTAATATGATCTCGGATATAAAAATATGACTTTAGGTATACTAGTATGACCTCAGGTATGTTAATATGACCTCAGGTATACTATTATTACCAGAGGTATACTAATAAGACTTCAAGTATCCTAATATAACAATGTATACTAATATGATCTCAGATGTACTAATATGACCTCAGGTATACTAATATGACCTCGCGTATACTAATAAGCCCTCAGGTATATCAACATTAACTCAGGTATGACAATATGACCTCATGTATACTAATATAACTTCAGGTATACGAATAAGACCTCAGTTATAGCCACATGAACTTAGGTATCCTAATATGACTTCAGGTACGTATACCATTATTACCTCCGGTATATCAACACTAACTCAGGTATGCTAATAAGACCTCAGGTATACTAATATGACCACAGCTATACTAATATGACCACATCTATACTAATATGACCACAGCTATACTAATATGACCTCAGATATAATAATATGACCTCAAATATCCTAATATGTCCACAGGTATACTAATATGACCTCAGATGATGTAATAAAAGATCAGTTGAGTCATTTAACTTAACAATGGAAGAAAAGAAAAGAAAGAGGACCTGGGAATTATTGAGTATGTTTTTTTTTTTGTTCAATGCAGTGGATTTTGTTGTGATAGAAAGATACACGAAGAAAAGTGGATATTGTTTTGGTGTCCTGCAAATTGCAAATAGTGTTTAGAAGAAAAGGTCGAACAATAACCTGGGGCTTGGTTGAGTGAGCATAATCGTAAGACATTAAGGAGGGAAAAAAGAATGAATTCATGTTGTAACCGAGATACACAAGAGTAAGTACAGTAGATATAACAATGTGATGTGTTCAGACCCCGTAAAGCTTCTCGTGTTAGGTGACAGTAAAATTCGTGTTGGTTGTCAAAGTCTGCAACAACCCCTAATTGCATTGAGCGAGAGACCATTGATACAACGGGAAATATTACATCTATCTAATGACCTTTTAATTTTACCAAACTATAATATTATAAACATAGCGAGAAGGATAATGAAGCAATATAAACTCAGCCTGAACCTATTTACTCCCGTAATTTCAGTGGTGATGTTGATATCACTGTCATCACTTGTTACCGAGAGAAGCTAACTACATAACACCGAGGATGCAGTGCCGGGTAGAGAGATTATGTTGAGTGGGTACTCCCAGTTTGACCACCACCCCCCCTCCCTCCCTCCCCGCCCTCCACACTTATGTAACTAGTCTTCACGTGTATGAACTCGTTTGGCAGTCGAATACGCGATATATCCTGAACATCCTCAATCTGCTTGGTTAATCATCATGGGCGCTACTATCAGCCTTAAAGACACACCCCGAAATTAATAAAAAGTACTGGTGATGTTAATAGAAATTCCATAAACGACCCACGACTGAACTCTCCATGCCAAGTTTTGAGAATTTCCTTAAATTCTTCAAAGATTCATGCTATTTCACGAGGGTCGGGGTGAGCGCACACACACACACACACACACACACACACACACACACACACACACACACACACACTTCCATTATTTTAGGCCCCAGCACACTCCAGGTTGTAGACGCCACCAAGCTCCTTGGCGTCACCATAGACAACAAAATAAATTGGAACACACATGTCAGTGAAGTTGTCAAATCCTCCAGTTTTCGTTTCCACCTCCTCCGCCGATCCAAGTCCCTCGGAGTTCCTGCACCCTAGCTCCTCAGTGTTTACTCAACATTAATACTTCCCAAGCTCACCTATGCCTCCCCTTACCTGGTCTTCTTCCCTAAATGCCACACAACGTAAACACCTAGAAAAAGTGAAAAATAGGGCATATAAGATTATTTTCTCCCCTTCCTACTCCACATATCAAGAAGCGCTCAACACACTGATCTTCTCGGCTCTCACTGACCATCACCACGACCTCATCTGCAAATTTGGTGAGAAGCTTCTGCACCATCCTCGACGCCGGTTCCTACTACCACCCGAGATCCCTCGTCCGAGAATTGCTGTTCGACACCACAACCGCATCCAGCCCATACGAGCATGAACTGATAGCTATAAGAACAGCCCAGTCACAACCATTGTAAAAATTATCAATAACTTGTAATCAACCAGTGTATTCACTCCCAGTCAATCTCACCTTTTTGCACTGTCACTATGTTGAAATTACATAGTTACGTAGTTACTTATGTTACTTGTACAGGTATATCATTTGTAAATCAAGAGACCCATTCCCCAATTATGCAACTGTATATTTTCAGCCTTCCGGCTGCCATGCTCTTTCAATAAACCGTTAATTATTATTATTATTATTATTATTATTATTATTATCTCTCATACACACACACACACATACACACACACACACATACACACACACACACGAGGATATGGAGAACGTTTATCTACTTCATTACGACATTATCATTTTACCTGGCCGGACATAGGGGTTAGTGATAGGAAAAAAAATGTTTATTAAAACATGACATTTCAGGAATGCAGTTGATACAGTTGAATGTTAACCCCCTGAAACATCCTAACTTCTTAATTTCACTTAATTTGTATATCAAGAGGGCAGTTTTCATAAGGTGGGAGGAGAGGGGGTTGGATCGCTTGTGCAGTAAGGTGTGTAATACGGAGGTGAATTTTTTTTTTTGAGTTTGAAAAATCGGCCCATGGTATTAATGATGTAGTTCTATGTGCAGAATCATGTGATATCTTCAGATTTGAAAAGTTTTTATGTTTTGCTAGGTAAATTTTAACTTGAAATCTTATGAAAATTCAGTATCCCCACCCTTTTACCAACACCACTAAATAGCTTATTTAAAGTAAAGTAAATGTATCAGGTTAATTTATTAGGATGAAAATGATCCAGAATAGTGAAACGAATGATCTTGACACATGTATTAAATTTAATATTCCTTTAGAAAACAAAATCATCAAATACAAAAACCGGTTTTACTACTACGACCCGGTGTTGCTGCACACCATAGAGAACATGTCTTTCTTGCTTCTGTTTCTACTCATCACCTCCCTGCTGACCACCTGAGCTCGGATGTAGCCTTCCCTCCTCTCCTGGCTGTACACGTGACTGCTGGCCTCGCTCACTTGCTGTACACAACGCTCTATACTCTGGGTGTGCGAGGGCCAGGCAGGGACATGCATGGGGTTGTCCAGGAAAGCTCTGACTTGAACATTGGTGAGGCTGCAGGTAAGAGGGGGCTCTCTGCCAGCCTGGATGTTATCCAGATCTATGAGATCAGTGAGGGTCTTGGCACCTAGATTGACTTCAGGAGTCTTCCTGACCCTGAAGGAATCGTCACCAACTGATTCGTCATACCCAGATCCTCTCATAAGTCTCATATCCAAGATCTTTTTGACTGCCACTCTTCTCTCCTCCTCATCCTTACTGCAGAGCATTGTCTGCAGAACTGCCTCGGGATGAGCATACCAGGAAGATCTCCTCACAGTCTGCTCCACAATCTGAACAACCTTCCTTGGCTGACTCCTCAGGAGCTCAAGCTGGAAGAGAACATGCCTCGGACCTTCGGAGAACGATGACTTGACCTTGGTGTTGAACCAATTTGGCAAGTAGACACTCACGATGAATTGGACAATAAGTCTCAGGTTGTGAAGCTGGTTCCCTTTCAGTTTATGATGAGCGACCCAAATTCTGCAGAACCTGAGAGCCGTTGTGAGCCACCTAGAATGTAAGACTGGACCTATCTGCAGGTAAGCAAGTCTATCAGGCATGACCCCAGTTTTGATGGCACTGCAAATCATGTAACCATAGTACTGGTCAGTACTCAGGTCGTCAATGACAGTATGTGCAAGCTCAACGAGTGGAGGGCCAACTGTGATTTTTTCAAAGCTCGGATTTATTTCTAACTCAGTGGCAGAGTCCAGCATCTTGCCAAGAGGACCAGACCATCTGTTGTTTGAAAGAGTCTTGCCATCCAGCTCCTGGATCAGATGTCTGAGTGGCAACTCGTTGGTGTGGAGGTCACAACAATCCAGACCAGCTTCCTCCCAATCTTCCGCTCTATCCACTGTATGACCCCCACTTGCCACCCTGTGTTCGTGTTGGTGCTGTCCCCTCCAATGGCCTGCAGGGTCTGGTCTACGTTCCTCTCTCTGAGCCAGTTCACAATGTTATCTGCCACTATCTCAGCTGGTTTCCTGATGTCATCTTTCTCTGGAGTGAAATGCCACAAATACTTCCCTCCTGGTTCACTGCAGCAGGAGTAGTGTTCCTCCTTCACCATGGCAGGGAACAACTTGTCAGAATCTCCAACTTTCATGAACACTTTAGTGTCATCCCTTCTCCCATCAAAGAACAAACAATTGATTCCATTTTCTCTTATCCCCTTATCAAACTCCTCTTCTAGATTACTGAAAAGTTTCTCCTGAGCTCTCCTTACTTTGTTATGATCTATCACCAGGTGAACATCATCAGGTGTTATCAAACCACCGTCAATCCAGGCAGCTGTTGCTATCTCTGCAGTTTCTCTGAGACCAGTGTGGTGTCGCATGCTGGCCAGAGCTATGCTCGGGATATCTTTCCTATTTCGAAGGTTTGGGATCATTATTTTCTGGGTTAGGGACAAAGTCACCATTCTCCTGGTCAGCACTCGGATCAGCCATGGGGAAGTCATTAAACTCTGAATCAGCTTGACTCCAATCATCGGCCTTTTTTACCTCACCCTGGGCCTTCTCAAGTCTCTTTTCCTCGGCAACTCTTCTCCTCTTCTGTCTCTCTGTGGCAGCCTCCTGTCTCTTGGACTCCGGAATATTTTGGTTGGAAATCATGAGAGCCCCTATACTGCCAGTCTTCTCTCTCTGTGCTTTGACAAATGCCAGCTCGATCACAGGAATCTTCAGTTCACGCTTGCAAATACAGGAGATGTGGGCCTCGGATTTACAGTCACGATCGCATCCAAACTCAGGACAGAGAACAATTGGGCACTTGCAAGTAATTATGTCAAATAACTGGTCCAGTTGCTTGGCAAAGCTGTCCTTAACTGCAAGTTTTCCTCTCCCAAGAGAGATATCTCTTGCCTTTTCCCAACTGGCTAGCAGTCTCTCACTAATCTTCTTCTGACTTGTTATGACTGGAGGCTTGAACTGAGCGTTAGCCAGAGTGTACTGTGCCAAGACAGCTTTGGTCATATCACTGGCAATGTCTTTGTTTGTGTAAGTTCTTTGGTTCTTTTCACTGATTTGCCTGATTAAAACACCGTATCTCAAAGCATCTCTCAATGTAGGCAACTCCGACTTCAGGAGCTCTCTCCCAGACCCAAGATAGTGACTGAGATGGCTGGATTTTTGGTTCCTCGTCCTGACACAAGCAGCCATCGCAAATATTATCAACTTATAAATGCATCAGAATCTGAAACAGAAAAAAATATTGTTAGTTGGGTTGTTAAAGAATGAAGTCAGAAAGCAATGTTCACTATTTAATTGTAATGCACGCTAAAATTTACCAAGCAAAAGGTTGCAAAATATTGAAACTGAAATTATTTTCTGTTTATATACATTAAAATCTACCAAAAAAGTGATGGGCCATTAGGTTTAGTTGATCTTCCCTCCTATGACATACCCTACTTGTGCAGTTGCTGATAGATGTCCCATGATATTGGGAGTTCTACAATAACGTCAATGTTTATTCTCGGTTTGGTTTACAAGGTCTCCCACGGTCAGACCACCCTTACAATGTGGTGACTCAAGAACCTTAGCTATATAGTCAAACAGCTCTTATACGTCTCAAAAACTTCCCTAAGCGATGTTGTGCAAGTAGTAAACCTCGGCAGAAAACGTCTATGTTTAGTTGTTGTAAAGTGGAATGTCTTTGAATTCATTTACGGAGGCGGTGTTTCCCCCCAATTTTCACCACAGTTATAGTAACATCTGTTAATTCAAATATAATTAAGTATTACCCCTAAAAATAGTCTCTCTTTAACTATGATATTGTAATGTTGCAGCAAACTTGTGTTTTTGATAATAAGAACAACTACTTCATCTATGATAGATTTCTTCAGCTCTTAGAAAAATGTCAAGAAAGAATTATTTCATATTTTTGGTAAAAAAAATTCTTCAGTTATGAGATTAATTAATATTCATAATATTCTTATATTTTTTTCTACTCTGAGTAAGGTTGAAAATAGCATAATAAAAAAATACCACACTGTATAGCGCATTTTTTTTATCATTAAGATAAAAAAAATACCACGCGTTTCTCTATCCATCGATTCCCATCAACCTCACATAGAAATAAGAACTATTGAATTATGGCTAAAAACGGTGAACTTTGCCCTTGATAAGTGTAATCTAATAGTTACATTTTTATTGCGTTTTATGGAAATTGTCGTAGTTTTCTTAATAAATGGGCACCTATGTTGAAGTGGCTATACATACGGGCGCCTATGTTGAAGTGGCTATACATACGGGCGCCTATGTTGAAGTGGCTATACATACGGGAGGTTATGTTGAAGTGGCTATACATACGGGCGCCTTTGTTCAAGTGGCTATACATACGGGCGCCTATGTTCAAGTGGCTATACATACGGACCTAACTGTGATTGCGATGCTGTAACCAAGAGTATTGGTCACTCATTCTCTTCTTAACTCAAAATACATTACCTAAACTTTTCCAAATTTACATAATCTAATTTAACCAAATCAACCAAATCTAAATAACACTATTAAATTAATCTAGCCTTACCAAACCAACGTAACCCAATCTAATCTAGATTAATCTAAATCTACTTAATTAAACCAACCGAATCTAGCGTAATTACAGCTAAAATGGCTAAACCAACGTAATCTTAACCTAAACCAACTAAACCAACCTAACCTAAACTACCTTTTAACAAGCATTTCGATTTTAAACTGCTGGGCGTCAGAACAAGAATAACTGCCCGCGAGTGTTAACAGTTTAAACTTTCATAAACATAAACATACAGGTAATACTGATCAACTGTGAAGCTGGTTACTATTATTTGTTCAAACATCAAGGGTGTTGTTGATGATAAGAAACTCTACTCCTATAAATAGAGAAAAGTTTACATCATTTGATTAAGAGGGCAGTCGAACTTGTTGCAAGAATGAATAATGGAAACATTGACAACGAAAGCGTTCCTCATGTATGTTTAACCCAAATAAAATGAATGAAAATGGTTCCCATGGGTCCGACTGCCCGGTATACAACACACTGTACACGCACACATGGGGCATTAGGGTGTGTCATAGGAGGGAAGATCAGCTAAAACTAATGGCCCATCACTTTTTTGGTAGATTTTAGTGTATATAAACAGGAAATAATTTCAGTTTCAATATTTTGCAACCTTTTGCTAGGTAAATTTTAGCGTGAAATTTATCGAAAATCTAACGTACAGCTGCATTAGTGCATTACAATTAAATAGTGAACATTGCTTTCTGACTTTATTCTTTAACAACCCAACTAACAATATTTTTTTCTGTTTCAGATTCTGATGCATTTATAAGTTGATAATATTTGCGATGGCTGCTTGTGTCAGGACGAGGAACCAAAAATCCAGCCATCTCAGTCACTATCTTGGGTCTGGGAGAGAGCTCCTGAAGTCGGAGTTACCTACATTGAGAGATGCTTTGAGATAAGGTGTTTTAATCAGGCAAATCAGTGAAAAGAACAAAAGAACTTACACAAACAAAGACATTGCCAGTGATATGACCAAAGCTGT
Source organism: Homarus gammarus (assembly GCA_958450375.1). Lineage (NCBI taxonomy): Eukaryota > Metazoa > Arthropoda > Malacostraca > Decapoda > Nephropidae > Homarus > Homarus gammarus. The sequence continues at coordinate 83,895 of CAUDMG010001730.1, read as the reverse complement.
CTTGGCACAGTACACTCTGGCTAACACTCAGTTCAAGCCTCCAGTCATAACAAGCCAGAAGAAGATTAGTGAGAGACTGCTAGCCAGTTGGGAAAAGGCAAGAGATATCTCTCTTGGGAGAGGAAAACTTGCAGTTAAGGACAGCTTTGCCAAGCAACTGGACCAGTTATTTGACATAATTACTTGCAAGTGCCCAATTGTTCTCTGTCCTGAGTTTGGATGCGATCGTGACTGTAAATCCGAGGCCCACATCTCCTGTATTTGCAAGCGTGAACTGAAGATTCCTGTGATCGAACTGGCATTTGTCAAAGCACAGAGAGAGAAGACTGGCAGTATAGGGGCTCTCATGATTTCTAGCCAAGATATTCCGGAGTCCAAGAGACAGGAGGCTGCCACAGAGAGACAGAAGAGGAGAAGCGTTGCCGAGGAAAAGAGACTTGAGAAGGCCCAGGGTGAGGTAAAAAAGGCCGATGATTGGAGTCAAGCTGATTCAGAGTTTAATGACTTCCCCATGGCTGATCCGAGTGCTGACCAGGAAAATGGTGACTTTGTCCCTAACCCAGAAAATAATGATCCCAAACCTTCCAGACATAAGATTCGAAATAGGAAAGATATCCCGAGCATAGCTCTGGCCAGCATGCGACACCACACTGGTCTCAGAGAAACTGCAGAGATAGCAACAGCTGCCTGGATTGACGGTGGTTTGATAACACCTGATGATGTTCACCTGGTGATAGATCATAACAAAGTAAGGAGAGCTCAGGAGAAACTTGTCAGTAACCTAGAAGAGGAGTTTGATAAGGGGATAAGAGAAAATGGAATCAATTGTTTGTTCTTTGATGGGAGAAGGGATGACACTAAAGTGTTCATGAAAGTTGGAGATTCTGACAAGTTGTTCCCTGCCATGGTGAAGGAGGAACACAACTCCTGCTGCAGTGAACCAGGAGGGAAGTATTTGTGGCATTTCACTCCAGAGAAAGATGACATCAGGAAACCAGCTGAGATAGTGGCAGATAACATTGTGAACTGGCTCAGAGAGAGGAACGTAGACCAGACCCTGCAGTAGGGTGTGTCAATTTTGTCAACATGTTAAAAATCAAATTTGGTAGTCAAAATATTGTGCCTCTTTATGTCTAAACTTGAGATTAGCAAACAAAAATGAATTGAAATAACCCTCACCTACATCAATTATACCTTAAAGTTTCAAATATCAGTATTTCAACAAATTAATGAGACTTGATTAGAATTATTCACTTGATATTAACTAATCTCATGTAAGCATATGGATTATGGAGTATTTTATGGTTCTATAGCTTGTGTACAATATGCATGTCAGAACATGAACATGAACAGGCTCTCCGTGTGGGACAGTTTAATTCTTGTTTTGACTTGTACCAAGCGTGAGGATAAGGCGCCCGGCTCACTCTCCTTCTTGATATCATAGACGGTGGTTTGCTCTCATTGCACTTGCACCTACTCTACCAGACGAATTCTACATTTTAATTATTGTAAGTAGGGCATATTGATTGTCGCAGTTACTTATATCATTGTATAAAACATTATGTTCTAAGAAATTATTATGTTATTTCTGTTACAGCATTTTTATTAAACAAATTGATATTTTTTGAAACAACAATTGAATTATGAAACATTGAAATATTTTTCTATTTGTCAGATAGTGTGAAGATGTCAAAATTGAAGACAAGAAGTCAGTTGTCAACCCACTTGAGCCTGCTAGTTGGTAAAGGGAAGGAGCTTCCTGTATCAGAACTTCCAACAGTGAGATACATGCTAAGATTAGGGTTACTCCTTCGAGAAAAAAATGCAAAGGACAGAAGGAACTATACAGATAAAGAACTCATAAATGACATGATAGTCCCTCTTCTGCATCAATGGACAAAAGCTAATGCACTATTCAAACCACCTGTGTCGAAATATTGAGCTAAAACTAACGAAATTATGGCACAAAGCAGTTGAAACATCACTTGGTAAAGGAAACTTGGCCAGGAAAAATGAATTTCTGCACACACTTGATACTCTGTTTGACATTTTGACCTGCAAGTGCTCCATACAATTATGTTCTGGATCCAACTGTTCTCACTCAGGTAAGAGAGAAAATAATTCCCACATTGATTGTGGTTGTCCTCGTGAAAAGAAGATCCCTGTTTTAGAGCTTGAATTTATAAAGGCACAGAAGACAAAGGCAGAAGGCCAAGGAAGTATGCAAATGGGTTCAATAGATTATTCAGAAACAAAGAAGCAGATTGCTAATGCCAAGAAGAGAGAACAAATCCGAGAGAGGGAACAAAAGAAGAAAATGAAGAGTGAAGAAGCCATCCAAAGAGAGGGAGAGCTGTGTCAAGATGTTTATCACTTCTTTGATAGTTCTTCTGATGAACAGGAAGCAACATCAGATGATAGTTCCAAAGAGCCATCTGAACCTTTACCAAAGAAAATGAAATACAACACAAGAAATATTTCAAACATTGACTTAGCTAGTATTCGCCACCATGCTGGACTTCGTGAGGCTGCAGAAATTGCAACTGCCGCTTGGATAGATGCAGGCCTCATCAGCCGAGAGGATGTATCTTTGGTGATAGATCATAATAAAATTAGAAGAGCACAAGAAAAAATAATGAAGGAAATATCTGATCAGCATGAAAAAGATTTAAGCGAGGGAGGGCTCTCCTGTCTTTTGTTTGATGGAAGAATAGATGACACAAAAGTTTTGCTAGAAGTAGAGGGAGTGAACAGAAAGTTTCCAGGTCTCATCAAAGAAGAACACTACTCTGTCTGTTCTGAGCCTGGTGGTCGGTTTTTGTTTCACTTTGCTCCCGAAACTGAAGTAGAAGGGAAGAAACATGCAGAGGTCATTGCTGATCATATTTTATGTTGGGTTCAGGAGAGAGGACTTGGCAGTTCACTGCAGGCTGTTGGTGGGGATTCAACTGCAGTGAACACCGGATGGCAAGGGGGTGTAATGACGCATTTAGAGAAAAAACTAGGAAGAAGACTTGTTTGGATTGTATGTGATTTACATACAGGCGAGCTACCTCTTCGTCATCTCATCCAGGAACTTGATGGTCCTACAAAGAGCAACAACAAGTGGTCAGGTCCCCTTGGCATCATGCTGGATGAAGCAACACAACTAGAAATAAATACAACCTTTCCAAAGGTCGAAGTTGGCCCTCCCCTTCCGGCGTTGTCTGAAGGAGTCATGAAAGATCTCAGCACAGATAAATCCTATGCTTATCGTATTGCCCAAGCAATAAGATCAGGAGAAGTGCCTCAGTCATTGGCTCTCTTGGAGATTGGACCTGTCAGTCACAGCCGTTGGTTAACTACAGCTCTTCGTTTCTGCAGGATTTGGATTTCCAAACACGAATTGAAGGGCAAAGTGCTGAAGAATTTGAGGTTAATTGTTGAATTTATTATTGGAGTTTATCTTCCCCAGTGGTTTAGTGTGAAACTTAATCCTATGTGGGTGGATGGGCCCAATCACCTTTTGTTTCAATTGCAGCTAGTAAGAACACAGAGGAAGGTAGTGAAGGACATCGTGTTACCTGTGGCAAGAAGGTCCGCTTGGTATGCTCGATCAGAAGCAGTTTTGCAAGCAATGCTTTGCAGTCAATGTACCAATCTCCGAACCGAGGCTGTAGAAGTCATTCTAAAGATTAGAGGAACGCTAATAGATGACGACCAGTTGGGAGACTGTTCGTTTCATTCAAGAAAAGTTCCCCCAATAAACGTCAATGCCACCAAATTGTCAGAATTGGTTGACTTGAGTTTGGAAGTCTTAGAGCCACCATTGACAACAAGTCTAACTAGCCAAGAATTGAGAAACCTTAAAGAGACTCCAATGCAGGTGCCGAAGTGGCCTTCCCACACTCAAAGTGTGGAGAGATGTGTGAAAATGGTCACAGAAGCAGCGGGCCATGTTTACAGCCACGAGAGGCGAGAAGGTTACATCAAAGCACAAATAGCAAGCAGACTACTGATGACAAGAAACCAAAGCAAAGAGAGTATGAAGGCATTGGTTGCTTTCAAATAGACTACGGATAATAAAATATAATAATTTGAAACTTGAAACACTTGAGACCTGAACCTCGGCGAGGTAGGTTCTCCCGGCTCCCCGCTCCTTCCCCCCGAGGTACCGCGTGACCATGATCATGATCACCCTAGCCCAGGCGAAGGTTGTGAGACTGATTCCGGTCAAGCACCCTTCGCGCAAGAAACTCAATCTTCTTGTTATAAAAGATTTTTTTGACCACATCGGACTAAAGGGGGTGACAGGGGTCGTCCGGAGTAGCGGTGGTACCCTTGTCATCACGTTCGAGGAATGGGGGCAGGCCCACAAATTACCCTACCGAACGATTATCAATGGAGTCGACGTCATGTTTGACGCCTTACTTCAGGATAACTTAGTTTTGGGAGTCATTTCCCACTCTGAAATTGAGTATCTCGAAAGAGACGAACTTGCCGAGCTGATTGGAGATCAGCTCTCAGTACTTAGGAAGCTGACCAGCACAACTGCCCTGGTTGGTTTTCCTAAGGAACTTCCTAGCTCCGTTATACTGGGTTGGGAGAAAATCCCAGTAAAACCTCAACAGCAAAAACCCACTCGCTGCTACAATTGCCAGAAATATGGCCATCTGGCGAGGAAGTGTCATGCTCGCGAGGTGTGCTCTAGCTGCGGGGCACCCGGCCACACCGACGCTGACTGCCAGGCGGCCGTTAAGAAGTGCGCGGCTTGTGGTGGCCCTCACTCCTCCTCCGACCGGCTTTGTCCCAAGTGGAGGGAGGAGTGCAGGGTGGCCAGGCTGCGGGCGAAAGAAAAATTGACTTACAGGGAGGCTCTCCTTGTAGTCAAAAATCAAGAAAAGAAAAAACAAGAAAAGAACAAACAAGACAAAAACAACCACGACATGAATAACCGAGAACCCGATATTCCTACAGAAGACCAGAAAAAAGAAGACCAGAAAGAAGAAGATCAAAAAGAAGACGAAGAACAAGATCAAAAAGAAGACGAAGAACAAGAAGAAGAATGGAAAGTAAAAACTAAAAGAAGAACAAAGAAAAAAAAGAAGACCAACCAATCAGCTTCGGCCGAAATAGCCTAACGGCGAAGAGGCCAGAAATCCCAAACAACTTGACTTGAACTTGAAACAGTAACATGTGTGCAAACGCTGGTTATGTTATAAATTCACAAATATGTACATTTAAAAATCCATTTGATGTAGGTAGGACTTATTATAAAAAAAAAATTATGCCAGAATATTGTTTTGCATGCTTAAAGACTACAATAAATTGCTACCAAATTACTCGATTTTCAATTTAGCCAGTTCACCCCCTAAATTGACACACCCTACCCTGCAGGCCATTGGAGGGGACAGCACCAACACGAACACAGGGTGGCAAGGGGGATCATACAGTGGATAGAGCGGAAGATTGGGAGGAAGCTGGTCTGGATTGTTTGTGACCTCCACACCAACGAGTTGCCACTCACACATCTGATCCAGGAGCTGGATGGCAAGACTCTTTCAAACAACAGATGGTCTGGTCCTCTTGGCAAGATGCTGGACTCTGCCACTGAGTTAGAAATAAATCCGAGCTTTGAAAAAATCACAGTTGGCCCTCCACTCGTTGAGCTTGCACATACTGTCATTGACGACCTGAGTACTGACCAGTACTATGGTTACATGATTTGCAGTGCCATCAAAACTGGGGTCATGCCTGATAGACTTGCTTACCTGCAGATAGGTCCAGTCTCACATTCTAGGTGGCTCACAACGGCTCTCAGGTTCTGCAGAATTTGGGTCGCTCATCATAAACTGAAAGGGAACCAGCTTCACAACCTGAGACTTATTGTCCAATTCATCGTGAGTGTCTACTTGCCAAATTGGTTCAACACCAAGGTCAAGTCATCGTTCTCCGAAGGTCCGAGGCATGTTCTCTTCCAGCTTGAGCTCCTGAGGAGTCAGCCAAGGAAGGTTGTTCAGATTGTGGAGCAGACTGTGAGGAGATCTTCCTGGTATGCTCATCCCGAGGCAGTTCTGCAGACAACGCTCTGCAGTAAGGATGAGGAGGAGAGAAGAGTGGCAGTCAAAAAGATCTTGGATATGAAACTTATGAGAGGATCTGGGCATGACGAATCAGTTGGTGACGATTCCTTCAGGATCAGGAAGACTCCTGAAGTCAATCTAGGTGCCAAGACCCTCACTGATCTCATAGATCTGGATAACATCCAGGCTGGCAGTGAGCCCCCTCTTACCTGCAGCCTCACCAATGTCCAAGTCAGAGTTTTCCTGGACAACCCCATGCATGTCCCTGCCTGGCCCTCGCACACCCAGAGTATAGAGCATTGTGTACAGCAAGTGAGCGAGGCCAGCAGTCACGTGTACAGCCAGAAGAGGAGGGAAGGCTACATCCGAGCTCAGGTGGTCAGCAGGGAGGTGATGAGTAGAAACAGAAGCAAGAAAGACATGTTCTCTATGGTGTGCAGCAACACCGGGTCGTAGTAGTAAAACCGGTTTTTGTATTTGATGATTTTGTTTTCTAAAGGAATATTAAATTTAATAAATGTGTCAAGATCATTCGTTTCACTATTCTAGATCATTTTCATCCTAATAAATTAACCTGATACATTTACTTTACTTTAAATAAGCTATTTAGTGGTGTTGGTAAAAGGGTGGGAATACTGAATTTTCATAAGATTTCAAGTTAAAATTTACCTAGCAAAAAATGAAAACTTTTCAAATCTGAAGATATCACATGATTTTGCACATAGAACTACATCATTAATACCATGGGCCGATTTTTCAAACTCAAAAAAAAAAATTCGCCTCCGTGTGACACACCCTATTGGGGCATACAGCACTGATCCCGTAAACAACACTCCACGGGGTTGAGGAGGAGTGCAGGATCAAATAGTTTATTTTATTATAAAGTATTCAGTAGGTTTTTCATCCTCGCCTGTGTACAAAACTAAAAGAAAATTAAGAAAGCATGAATAAATGATCACCCACAGTGGTTCAGACTGAAAATGCTGCAGTTAGGACTAAAGCAACACAAATTTTTTAACACCAAATGAGAGAACAATTAGAAAAAAACAAACGCAAGAATTCGGAGAGGAAGGAGGGAGAGTAAGACCAACAATCAGTCGGACAAATGTTGACAAATGTTGTTGACTTGCAGACGAGTTGAGCGTCACAAATGAGGACAGAATTAATTAACGCACAGTGCAGTTAGTGAGGATCACCATCCCTAAACACGACCACAGAAGGGATATCCTAAAGAAGTCACAGAACCTCAAGAGTGTAATAATGTAATTATGTACATAACTCCCGACTCGACAGAAAAAAACCACAGAGCTCAGGGACAAACTGAAGTAGCTACGCAGCAACCTACAGAAAGCGAATGCTCAGCTGAAGATCACAAGATGCCAAGTAGTCAGCTTACAAGAAGTTGAGAAGTCGAAGTAGTGTATTAGCCCTCCCACTAATAGGGGGCAAGTGGCGAACCAACTATAAATAAGGTTAACATAGTGCGTGCTGTAGGTTAAGCTTCTGCCCCTACTCCGACAACTGCTGCAGATATTGACTATGAGGCTACAGTCACTGAATGCCGCATAGATCTACGGCTCAACTAATTCAACACAGATAGGATAGTTTCTTATGTATTAGGATATTTAATATTAAGGTAAATAAATGGTGGCGAAGGTGTGGCTATTGGGGGAGGCTGGAGGCCACAGTAAAAAAAAAAAAAAAAAAAAAAAAAAAAAAAAAAAAGGTTAAGTAGTACTGCTCACCCAGAGAGGACAACATCCCAGGCGATACGTAAGAGGTACTCAACTAACCCTCTCGAGTAGTCTAGACTCACAGACTTCAAAGATGACAATACTAGAAACTGGGCCAATCAAATGTTGGTACATTAATGCCAGAAGCCTAGTTAATAAGACTGATGTATTGAGCGCATATGCTGACACAGAACAAACAGACATCAAAGTAATTAGTGATTCCTGGGGTCAAAAAAATGGATCGCAGGGTGAATTTTACTTCCTAGGGATTCATCCACTATTTAGAAAAGACAGGACCACAAAAGGTGGTGGAGTCAAGGAACACTTGATGGTAACAATTAATGGCGATCTAAACGAAATGGGATCATCTGAATCAATTTGGTGTGATTTGAAAACTAAAAATATAAGCAAGCTGACAGGCGGAAGTAGCAGATCTTCATAGTCACCCAGACATCATCCAGGGCACAAGCCCTCATCTTGGGAGATTTTAATCACTAGGCAATAGAATGGGTGAATTTTATCATATATGCCGAGGGAAAAGAACTCTCACTCTAGATTTTGCCTGGTTGACTGAGAAGGCTATGGTGGTTGAGGTCCACGTCGGAGAGAAACTAACACCGACCAGCGACCGCTACATACCGAGATGGAATACAATCTTTTGAGAGACGAGAGAAGGAAATTGAGAGGAATAACATAACTTCAACCATGGAGAATACTGAGAGGAAATCGTTAAAGAGGAATCAGAAATAAGCAAACCAATGTAAAACTTCATATAAGTCCTTGAGATAACAGAATAGGAATGTATACCCAGGAAAACAAGGAGAGGAGAGAATATGACCAGGTGCATGAATCACAGATCTTGTGTAAGAGATACCGGAGCACAAGACATCATGCAGATTATGTATTATTCAAAGGAGCCCTAAATGTGGTCAATCAGGAATTAGATCAAGCTTACGTCACTTCGAGATGTGACAAGCCCAAATTTCATTTTATGCGTAAGCAAGGAGTAAAATTGAAATCTGGGATACTGTTGGCCCTCTACAGGACGAAAACAATGTGGCCGTGTTACCTTAAATTATTACTTGCATCTGTATTCACACAAGAGACGATCGATAACACGCTGGTACTTAAGAGAATATATACATCAGGGGTGGAAAATGAATTAAGTGATATTGCAATTACAGAAGATATCATCGAAAGAAAATTTATCAGTTTGAAAGGAGGTGGCAAACGAGATTTGTACTCCACTATGACTCTTATTCAGAAAATCCTTGGATCAAGGTAAAGTGCCTAAAAACTGGAAATCAGCCAAAGTCACCCCAATATACAAGAAGGGCAGAAAAATGCAGCCGAAAATTACAGCCGACCAGTCGACCTTAACATATATGCAAACTGTTTGAAAAAATTCTGAGGGACGCCATCATCCAACACCTGACCCAGCAGTCTTATCAACGCATCACAAAATGGTTTCATGGACAGAAAATATTTCACAAACTTACTCACGTTCCGTGGAACGATAACAGACTACAACAACAGATGAATTATCAGTATCTATCTATCCGTCTGAATATCTAGCTGTCGATCTATTTTTTTGGCTATTTAACTGTCGATCTATCTGCCTTACTAGCTGTCGATCTATTTTCTGTCTATCTAACTGTCGAACTATCTATCCATCTGAATATATGTGTATCTGTCGATCTATCCGTCTGACTATCTTCCTTTCTATCTAGCTGTCGATATACCGTCTGTCTGTCTAACTGCCGGTCTATCTATCAGTATACTACGTGTACTGCAGCGGACAACGTAAGGCTGAAACAGTAACTTGATGGTTACACAGTATAAACATACCACTTTATATTCATCGTTATGAAATCGTCAAGCAAAGTTAGAATAAATGTATATAGTGCTAGGCCTTATGGAGCGTGGTGTGGGTCAAGTGTTGTGGTGCCTCGGCATGTGAGACAAAGTCTATAGTCTGCCCAGGCGCATTTCTGTCAAATTACTGAATTTACTGCCTCTTTACCAAATATCTCTTACGTGACGGGAGAAGAATCATCGTTACTCATTACATGCATTCCACCGTTAATATGGTATATTATATTATAGCAAACAAAAATACGCATATAAACACCATTTTTCCTAATGCAAATGCACATTTCATGGCCCAGGTTTGACCCAAAGTTGACATGCAGAGCATGTCTTGTGTCCACATACTATAGCAGACAGGATGCAATAATATTTTATTTGTTTATCTCGATGACACTGCAACAAAATGTAGAATACGGTATCATAATTCAAAAATTAAGTATTTCTTGCTTAACACAACAGTATGACGATACAATTATCCCATGTCCTCTGTCCAACGCACTCACAGATCTCCCTCTTCCCTTCGTCTCCTTACGTCACATTCCCTCGCTTTAATGCTACCGTCCAGAAGACAACAGCCAGGAGTCATTGACAATCTATTGATAATCTGTATTAAAACTATAAATAAACACTAAATGATTGCAAAGGGTAGAATTTCTGCCGACTGACTTAGCATTGCATTCACACATTAATGTTTTTGTTTTTTTAAATAAATGTAATTTGCCAACTTCCTGGGTATGTTTCTAACGATAATTAATTTATATTAATCGTTTGATGTTTATGTAAATAGTTATACAAATAGTATCAAAAACATCTGTTATTGATTGAGCCATGAAAGTTACCCAGTCATAAAGGGACACCATGCTGAGAGGCTCCGGCCTGTCCCCCTATAACACCGAGAAACCTAGATTATGTGAGAGTTGCATAAAAAAAAAGCCATAGAATCACTCAGACCTGTAGCACAAGCGGGGAATACCACCCTACTATAAGTTATCATATTCCAAGCATAATTTGTGTTTTGTCCTACGTTTTTATACTCCTGCTTAATAAAGATTGTGTTGTAACTGCACAAGTAATTCTTTAACTCTCTCTCATGACTCTAGCCCCCGAAAACCTTTACCCTCCTCAACAACCATAGCCCGCCACCGCCCTGCCCCCGTCTCCCCCTCACTCGCGAATGCTTCTGATTCTAGAGTCGAAACTCACGGGGTTCACACCTCATGGAGAGAGTGGACTGACAATGCTGAGTGCACTCGTCGCAAATGTCCCCATCTGTACATAGAAGGGGCGTGGCCAAGTAAAATATACCCAACTAGGATTTTCATCGAGCCGATTATGACACTACCTATCCTTTTGTCTACCTTGGACTGAGGGCCTCAGAACTAACAACCCTTCAGACAAGGCACAATGGGGCAGATATCACTGAAACATTCAAAATCCTGAAATAGATAGAAAACGTGGACCCGAGCCATTTCTTTGTGTCGTCATGCACCACCAAAGTGAGGAAACATAACTACAAGCTCGCTAAGTAATCATGCAGAGAAGTCATGAGGAAATTCTTCTTCACACAGAGGGTGATAGACCTATGAAACAGTCTACCAGCTCAAGCTGTGGAATCAAGAACAGTACAGGTCTTCAAAATAGCTCTTGAAAAAATTTTCAAGAAAAATTTTCAAGAAAAATGGAGGGAATCTGCACAGGCCACTGGCCTCCTTAGGCGGGGATGGCCCAATTCAGCGCCGCCAATTCAGCGCCGCCAATTCAGCGCCGCCGTTTCAGCGCCAGCCCTTTCAGCGCCCAGACCTTTCAGCGCCTGTGCGTTCCGTTCAACTCAGAAGCTATCTGTCTTTCATTAACGTGGTATAACACTGTATACTACACTTGATTTATAGTATGTTGTATTCAACTTATTAATAGGTTAGGTTAGGTTAGGTTAGGTTAGGTTAGGTTAGGTTATTGATTTGGTGGCGCTGAAACGGTGGCGCTGAAACGGTGGCGCTGAATAGTCTGGCGCTGAAATGGGCTGGCGCTGAAACGGCGGTGCTGAAACATCGGCGCTGGAATGGCGGCGCTGAATCGTACCCTACCCTCCTTAGGCATGGCTACCTCTAGTCGGTGTCTATTAGGTAAACAAGGAAAAAATGTACCTAGACTCGTGGCCAGAATTCATTCGACATTTGGCAATATTTAACATTTAACATTGATTTTTAGCTATTGAGTGCTGGTTTTTATCACAGTTAATGTGAGAATAGAAAAAAAATGTAATCTGAGTAAAGGGATGATAACGTCCCAATTCCTTACCTAGAGGACACTCAGATAAGTTACCGGATACTGATAACAGTCTCGAGGGAATTTGAAACGTAACTATTCTGCCCTCTTTCGACATTCAGTAACTATAAAATATCTAATCAATAACTTTATGTATGAAACTTAGCCTTTGGGTGTCACGCTTGAGTTTATAGGAATGACTATAATTTGCATATATGTTTTATATAATCCTAAGCTCTCTCTATATATACGTAATTAGTTGACCAAGTAAGTCATAAGTATTATAAATAATTTTTATATACAGTACTTTAAAAAATAGTTATACCTGGAAATTTAAACTTACATACCGACAAACATGAGGGGATCTGTAAGCTTTGGTATTATATTTCAGTCAGGTAGAAATAAATGTCACCAAAACGTGTGGTCAAAAAGTTACCTATTCATTCCAACTAGTTTGATGCCAACAGGGATTAAGGAGTTGATGGCCAGGCGAAAGATATTACAGTTTCTGCTTGACATGTGGTATTTCGGAGGCAGTTGAAATAATCCGATGGAATAAACTCGGATAAATTCGGAACATCGTTACAGGCAATGTGTGACACTATGGCTCACTTGACCTGCCTGCTACGCTTTATATAAACAAAGTGCCAACACTACGCGCCCTATATCATGACTGTCCTGGGCACGCTCGGTCCCACCTGCCGGATATAAAATGTGAGCGCAATGAATTAGGATAATGTGTTTCCACCCGTGTGTGTGTGTGTGTGTGTGTGTGTGTGTGTGTGGAAAGACGCTGCCACCACCCCTCTCGCATTAGATGCAGCCCTCCACATGTGCAACGAATGTGAACAACTCAGCCGGTCCCGTATCGGCCTTTTTAGTCACCTCAAAACTCACCAACCTAGGTGACATCCTTAATAACTCATACCGTTGTATCACAGCTGGATGATCGTCATACTCGATTCCGAGTGACAGCAAAGTAGTAGTAGTAGAGTGTGTGTGTGTGTGTGTTCTTCCCCATCCAAAAGGGGGTAAAACAAGGATGTGTACTGGCGCCAACTCTCTTTTCCATTTGCTTGGCTGCCTTCCTTACTCGTGCCAGTGCCAATTTAGCCGGCACGGTGGACAGAGTACAAAATGTAGAATCTTTTCAAAATAAGACGACTCCATGTAGGAACAAAGGTGTCGGCAGCTTCCATTACTGAACTTCAGTATGCAGACGACCTCACCCTTGTCGCTCACACTGAACACGACCAACAGGAGATCCTGAACACCTATGCAGATGCGTATGCACACTTCGGCCTTGAGTTGAATGTACGTAAGACTCAGATTCTCTTTCAGCCTGCTCTGGTTCAGCCACACCTCCACCATCCATCCAGCTAAATGGTACTATTCTCTGTCCACCACCGCGGACATCGATGAAGAGATTCAACATCTGATCAGATGTGCATCTCAAGCCTTTGGCAGACTCCGTACCCGTGTCTTCAGCTGTAGGGAGCTGAAATTGTCTACAAAGTTGAACGCATATCGACTAGTGGTCCTCCCCACCATGCTATATGGCAGTGAGACATGGGTTATGTGCAGGAGCCACTTCAAGGGACTTAAAAAGTTTCACCAAAGTAGTCTACGTTCCATCCTCCGAGTTCGCTGGGAAGACAAGAGAACAAATGCCAGTATTCTTGTCGACACCAACTGTTGGAGCATCGAGGCTACCATTAACCATGAACAACTACGTTGGACTGGCCATGTTTCCTTCATGGACAACATTAGACTGTCGTTAGATGACTGTAAAGTAGTTACAGTCAATTAACGAATTGTGAAAGCAACTCTGGCGGACAACTGAAGAGGTATAAGGATACTCCTAAGACAAACCTGAAAAAGTGCCAAATCGACCACCTCACCTGGGAGACGATTACTCCACATCGTAACGCTTGGAGGATCACCACCCGAGAAGGTATCAATACTTTCGAACTAGCCCGACTGCAAACCGAGGCAAACAAAAGCCAGCGCCGGAAAGACGCTGCTTCCGCCCCTCCCGCACTAGATGGAGCCATCCACGTGCAACATCTGTGAACGACCCTGCCGGTCCCGTATCGGCCTCTTTAGTCACCTTAAAACTCCAACAGAGGTGACTTCCTTAATAACTTATATCATTGTATCATAGCTGGATGATAGTCATACTCGAATACGAGTGACAGCAAAATAGTAGTAGTTCGCACACAGGGTGGTGAAATGTGTGGCAGCATTATGTTAGTGTTAAGGTGAAAGCATTGCTTGCTTCCTCTTGCTTTCAGCTACCACCGCTGGCTCGCCCTCGCAGCAAACAGGGAAGCAACATGAATAAGTCTTCCCCTGCCAGTACACAGCCTTTTCACCACCAAGACTCCTGCTGTGCCTCCTCTTGGCAACACACGGTAAACTGGGTGTCTCTTGGGCCCAGGCTAGACCAGCTGGGGATCTCGGAGAAGCACGGGGCCTAGGAGGGACAGCTCATCGGCCCACTGGCATGTGGACACGTCATGGCGCCTGCCAACCATTGCCCCACTGCCTTGCTGATTAACCTTGGTAGGTATAACGCTACGGGAGTAAATCCTGAACGAAAAATCTGCGGTGGAGTCCTGCATCAGGCAGACATGTTTACAGAGCTCCAACATGAACCCGAGGGCAGTATAGGCGGAAGAGGTGACAACCATGGGATACTAACGACTACACCGGCGGACGAAGGTAATGCATACTGGACAGTCTACTAAGGCGAAACCTAACAAACTGGGTTATCGGCAGTCCATTGCAACTCTCTCTCTCCCCATCGTTGCAACACTTGCACCACTGGATCAGGAAAATGGAAAGCCAAGATGTGTGCTTGCAGCCTACTCTCCTGCCTCACCACATAAATCAACTCATGCACAGCCATCATCCAGCTCACCATACTTCTCATCATCATCAAAACCCCTATATCCCCAAAGGTCCTAGGGCGACGGACGAGTGGCGACAGGGACAGGCAGAGAAGACTGCCGGGACTCTCTTGTCATAACTCTGCACACGGGTGGCACAGACAAGATGGTCGTTTATGCACTGGGATCTAGGCAGCAGTGCAATCCGGTCCTGTCTGTGCGACTAAGCAGCCCTTTCGAGGAGCCACTCTGCTCATCCCACATGATGAGGGAGCTAGAACAGGCGCCCTAAACAAAGCGTGCTTAAAAAAACAACCTGACTGGGCAACCGCACCCAGTAAGGTCATCCTTATGTGGTCGAAAACTCAATCATAATCACAGATCCAAGCAAAAACAAGCTTTACAACCTATTGGTCGCTGCGTGGAATGAGCGTCCTGAAGGAACAGCCGCCCTTGTGGCAAAGATGCTGTCTAGGTATGACATCAGTCATAGCAGCCATTAGTGACTCCCGGCTCTCAGACGGGGGTCAACTAACAGAACGGGAGTCAGGCTATACCTTCTTCTGGAAGGGTAAGCTTGCTGCGGGGAGAAACTGCATTTATCGAGTTGGCTTTGCCATCAGCCAACGCATCCTACTGCACAGGCTAACTGAAATGCCTATTAGGATCAACGAGTGCCCCATGACGCTCCGAGTCCCACTGAATCACTCACGTCACTCCCCGACACTGGATGCAAAGGATGATATCAAGGAGGCTTTTTACGCCGACCTCTATAGAGTGCTAGCCTCTATACAGAGAGAGATATAATGAGATAAACGTGTATATATATATATATATATATATATATATATATATATATATATATATATATATATATATATATATATATATATATATATATATATATATATATATGTGTGTGTGTGTGTGTGTGTGTGTGTGTGTGTTTCATGTAGATCCACAATGTAAACACGGATAACATAAATCTTGATAAAATCATACAGGAAAAAGGGAAACAATGGAGCACCTTAGCTTTAGTCTTTATTCAAGACATCTTGAATAAAGACGAAAGCTAAGGTGCTCTGTTGTTTCCCCTTTTCCTGTATGATTTTATCAAAATATATATGTATTTATCTTCGAGCAACTGGAATATCCCGTCATGCAAGCACATCAAAACAAAATCTCTACTGCATTAGTCTGATGGGGATGGGTTTAAGCATGCAAATTTTATGCATAAAAAAACAAATGTTGTTCCTCATGAAAATTCGATCAGCAATAAGTCCCAATACTTACGTGATATTGTTTGTGTTAAGAAATTTCCGAAATATGAAAGTAGTGCAAGAATAGATATACATTATATGTACTAGCTCCCAAAAAGTCTCTGCGATTTTGTGTTAGACAATATGACACAACGGAAGAAGGATTTTGACATCCCTACCGAGACAACAGGAGTCGCGGTGCTTATTTTTGGAATTCATTGGAACTCTCCGTTAAAATGCTTTTTGGAGCGAGAGTTCAATATAACAATGAGAATTATTGAAAATACGAAACCCGATATCACCGAAGGTCGTTGTTATCGCAAACTCTAGCAGCCTGTGAGTGAAACACGTGGCCTACTGTACATACTTGCTAATAAGGAATATCAGTTGAATCACCAAAATTACCTTCATTTTAATAAACATGTAACCTTTATGAATTACAGCTTTGAACTAATTTGAACATCAATATTAATCCTACAAATCATGAAAAGGAATCAATAGCTGAATAGCTCATAAAAACCTGAATTACAAAGACTAATCTCTCACATTAAAAACGTACACAAAATTAATGAAATGTATTGGAAAAAGATAAAGCTTTTAACACTGATGAACCATAAAACATTTATGATTAATAAAAAAAATCAGCTGCATTACTGGAAAGAAAAAAAAGGAAGAAAAAAGGCTTAAATTAAAAGAAAATAATCACAATGATAAAAGTCAGAACACATCAGGTGAAAAACTAAATAAACGAATGAACGAAAAAGAAAATTCCAGGTTAGAATTTTAGACATAGATAGAGGAAGTCAAAAGTAAGCTTTATTGTTATTTTATAGTAATCACCTAAAGACTAACGCTTATACCTGTCCTATCACCAATTACTAGCGCATATACCTGTCCTATTACCAATTACTAGCGCTTATACTTATCGTATTACCAATCACTCGCGCTTATACCTGTTCCTATAGCAATCACTAGCGCTCCGACTACAGTACTTCATCTGACAATAATAGGGCCACGAAAATATGTGTCAAGATGTACAAACGGACAGACAGAGGCGACGGACAAACGTAGACGCTTATTCGTATTATGGGAGACTAGGATTATGATTATTTTAATGCATTTCCTCTTGTGAGATATATACACACACACACACACACACTGCTGGCCGTGTTTGTTGTTTAAACCAAAAGCTAATCAGTCGTGGACAGATGGAGGTTATAATAATTATAAAAATGTCTTGAGCGACTGTAAGCATCACAGTAAATCACTGAGTCATTTAAGTAATTATAAAAGCTTGAAAACTTTCGGACAGTATGATATTGTGACAGCTATTAGTGAGTCTGCTAAACTGGAGAAAGAACGGCATAACAAAGCAGTTGAAGAAAATAGACAATATTTAAAACAGTTAACAAATGCAGTGTTATACCTGAGTAAACAAGAGTTGCCTTTGCGTGGACATGATGAAGGAAGTGACAGCCTAAATAGAGGAAATTACCGTGAACTATTGCAGTGCTTTGCTGAAATCGACAGCGTGTTTGCTTCTAGACTTTCTACTAAAGAGGGGTCGAAACAGTTTTCAGGAGTCTCAAGCACAATACAAAATGATCTAATACAAGCGATTGGGAATGTAATAGCTGATGAAATTAGAAGCGAAGTTGATAAAGCTCCGTTTATGTCTGTACAAGCTGACGAGACGACAGACTGTGCGATGCATGCCCAACTGTCAATTATAATAAGATATGTGTATGAAGACAAAATATGTGAACGATTTCTTGGATTCTATGAAGTCAGTGATGATAAAAGTGCTACAAGACTGGTTGATGTGATCTCATCTGCGTTGAACTCCTTCAGTGACGCTAAAAATAAATTAGTGAGCCAAACTTACGACGGAGCAGCTGTAATGGCAGGAACACTAAACGGAGTGCGGAGCAAGCTAAAGGATAAAGGATTTAAACACGCGCACTTCATTCACTGCTATGCGCATAAACTTAACTTAGTCTTGAGTAAAAGTGCCGAGAAGTTGAGTAGAGTAAAAATGTTTTTTTCTCATTTACGCGCTTTAAGTAAATTTACGTCTTCCAGTACCAAACGGAAAAGCGTTTTCAGACAGTTTAATGTCAATATTCCATCACTGTGCGAAACAAGATGGTGCTATAGATCGAGAACCGTGTCATCCATAAAACTGATGCATAGAAGCCTAAAAGTGCCTTCACAAGTATTCTAGACACTCGTGAAAAGTGGGATGAAGATACACTTTGTCAAACAGACAATCTATTGGCAAAGTTGAATGATTTCACATTCATGTTCTTCATCAATTGCTTTCATAACATACTTTCACAGGCTGGAAACCTGTTTGATGTCCTACAGTGTAAGCAACTTGACATAAAGCGGGGTCAGAATAAAATAAATGACTTCATTCATTGTGTTGAAGGTTATCGTAACGACGAACATTACGAAAACATCCTGCAAGATACAGCTGCTGTCATTGAACAGGCAGATGAGTCCGAGCCTCCTCCCAGAAAAAGAGTCAGGGGTGCACAAGTTAATTACAAAACGACGTATTTTGAAATAATTGATAACATTCTAATGTCCTTGCGAGAGCGATTTGCTGGCATTCAGGAGTATGCATTTTTTGAATTACTAGACGTTAATAAGTTTGAAGAGCTTGCTAACTCATTTCCCATGCAACATATGGACTCTCTACAAAACAAATACCCCTGTATTTTTGACTGCAAGAGCTTAGTGAACGAGCTAAAATATATGTATATTGACAGTGACTTCAAAAAGTGGAAGTCAATCAACTCCATTTTAGAATTACTCTATAAATTGGAGTTGACTTCCGCTATGCCGGAATCCATTAAACTAATTCAGCTGCTGCTAACCATCCCCGTAACATCAGTCGCTAATGAGAGAAGTTTCTCAACGTTAGATAGAATCCGCTCATATCTGAGAAGCACAATGGCCCAAGAACGGCTATCTTCACTGGCTCGCATTTCCATCGAGAAAAGCCTCTTGAACGACTTGGACAACAAGAAGAAGCTGCACGACAGGATTTTACACGAGTTCGCCATCAAAACAAGACGACTGGACTTCATGTTTAAATAAAGTGAGTAATTTTTGCATCAAAACTATATTTTTTTGTCTTATTGCATGAGGCTAGAGGCGGTAATTTCAAATTGCAATTAAATGCCAGGTAGCGAAGTGTCCTCCTAATATTACTTATCAAGTAATTATTAGATGTTTTAATTGCCTGTATGTAGCCTGGCGAATTGGCTAGGATTTAGCATACCTAGGTAACACGGCACAGCTAAAATCTTGGAACGTCAATGTGGCATTTAAAAACTCATGCACTGTTAAACAAATGTTAATCAAGAACTCCCCCAACAACACAATTGGTTGCATTTATAAAGTTCCTTGCAAGGAATGTAATATGTTTTACTTAGGCCAGACAGGTAAAGATCTTGTAACTAGAATTAAACAACACAAATACAGTGCTAGGACAGGCCAGGAATCCAATGCTCTGTTTGTTCATTTGAGGGATAACAAGCATTGCATTGACTGGGATAATGCCTCCTCAATATTACCATGTAATTCAATTGATAGTAGGAACATCATAGAATCTAGTCTTATTAAACATATCGAAGCATTCAACATGAATTTGAGTAACGGCATGTACAAGCTGGACAACTTTGTAATTAAGAAGATTTGTGATCAGGTGAGAGGGCGGGTCACTGTCCCATCTGACCCAACCACCAACCGTTGTGTGCCATTTAAAGATTAGTAGGGTCATTACCTAATTACCTGACCATTGTGGACCTGGTCTCACCCTCCTCTGTATATATTCATCTTGTTTTGCATTACTCTCTCTAGTCTGTACTCACCCCTGAAGATGTGAATTACACGAAAGCGCTTGGGAACTTCGTGTTTTCTTCTTTCCTGGTGGTTATTAGCATATATATATATATATATGTATATATATATATGTATATATATATATATATATATATATATATATATATATATATATATATATATATATATATATATATATATATATGCTGATAACCACAAGGAAACAAGAAAACACGTAGTTCCCAAGCGCTTTCGTGTAATTCACGTCTTCAGAGGTGATTACAAACTAAGGAGTAATACTTGACAAGGCTAATATACTAGGGTGTGTCATACGGAGGCGAATTTTTTTTGTTTGAGTTTGAAAAATCGGCCCCTGGTATTAATGATGTAGTTCTATGTGCAGAATCATGTGATATCTTCAGATTTGAAAAGTTTTTATTTTTTGCTAGGTAAATTTTAACTTGAAATCTTATGAAAATTCAGTATTCCCACCCTTTTACCAACACCACTAAATAGCTTATTTAAAGTAAAGTAAATGTATCAGGTTAATTTATTAGGATGAAAATGATCCAGAATAGTGAAACGAATGATCTTGACACATTTATTAAATTTAATATTCCTTTAGAAAACAAAATCATCAAATACAAAAACCGGTTTTACTACTACGACCCGGTGTTGCTGCACACCATAGAGAACAAGTCTTTCTTGCTTCTGTTTCTACTCATCACCTCCCTGCTGACCACCTGAGCTCGGTTGTAGCCTTCCCTCCTCTCCTGGCTGTACACGTGACTGCTGGCCTCTCTCACTTGCTGTACACAACGCTCTATACTCTGGGTGTGCGAGGGCCAGGCAGGGACATGCATGGGGTTGTCCAGGAAAGCTCTGACTTGAACATTGGTGAAGCTGCAGGTAAGAGGGGGCTCACTGCCAGCCTGGATGTTATCCAGATCTATGAGATCAGTGAGGGTCTTGGCACCTAGATTGACTTCAGGAGTCTTCCTGACCCTGAAGGAATCGTCACCAACTGATTCGTCATGCCCAGATCCTCTCATAAGTCTCATATCCAAGATCTTTTTGACTGCCACTCTTCTCTCCTCCTCATCCGTACTGCAGAGCATTGTCTGCAGAACTGCCTCGGGATGAGCATACCAGGAAGATCTCCTCACAGTCTGCTCCACAATCTGAACAACCTTCCTTGGCTGACTCCTCAGGAGCTCAAGCTGGAAGAGAACATGCCTCGGACCTTCGGAGAACGATGACTTGACCTTGGTGTTGAACCAATTTGGCAAGTAGACAATCACGATGAATTGGACAATAAGTCTCAGGTTGTGAAGCTGGTTCCCTTTCAGTTTATGATGAGCGACCCAAATTCTGCAGAACCTGAGAGCCGCTGTGAGCCACCTAGAATGTGAGACTGGACCTATCTGCAGGTAAGCAAGTCTATCAGGCATGACCCCAGTTTTGATGGCCCTGCAAATCATGTAACCATAGTACTGGTCAGTACTCAGGTCGTCAATGACAGTATGTGCAAGCTCAACGAGTGGAGGGCCAACTGTGATTTTTTCAAAGCTCGGATTTATTTCTAACTCAGTGGCAGAGTCCAGCATCTTACCAAGAGGACCAGACCATCTGTTGTTTGAAAGAGTCTTGCCATCCAGCTCCTGGATCAGATGTCTGAGTGGCAACTCGTTGGTGTGGAGGTCACAAACAATCCAGACCAGCTTCCTCCGAATCTTCCGCTCTATCCACTGTATGACCTCCACTTGCCACCCTGTGTTCGTGTTGGTGCTGTCCCCTCCAATGGCCTGCAGGGTCTGGTCTACGTTCCTCTCTCTGAGCCAGTTCATAATGTTATCTGCCACTATCTCAGCTGGTTTCCTGATGTCATCTTTCTCTGGAGTGAAATGCCACAAATACTTCCCTCCTGGTTCACTGCAGCAGGAGTAGTGTTCCTCCTTCACCATGGCAGGGAACAACTTGTCAGAATCTCCAACTTTCATGAACACTTTGGTGTCATCCCTTCTCCCATCAAAGAACAAACAATTGATTCCATTTTCTCTTATCCCCTTATCAAACTCCTCTTCTAGGTTACTGACAAGTTTCTCCTGAGCTCTCCTTACTTTGTTATGATCTATCACCCTATGGTCAAAACATTAATCCCCCCCACATCTCCGGAAACTGTCAACTTAAGACGGGATAACCCCGAATTTAATTTAGCAGCTACTTATGAACAATTTATTGCGTCAATAAATAATGCTCAAAATAAACACATCCCTAAAAGAAAATTCAGATCGATACGGAACCAACCAAAATGGATGAATAATAGACTCTTAGATCTTCTAGGGGAAAAAGAAAGGAGTATATAGAAAAGTTAAGAAAGGCGAAAATCACTTACTTGGTTACTATCAGAACCTAACAAGACAGGAAATTAGGAAATCAAAGAGAAATTATGAAATCAAAATAGCAAACGAATCGAAAAATAACCCCAAAGCTTTTTATCAACTGTATAAATCAAAGGTTAGAGATACAATAGGTCCCCTTAAAACTACGACAGGAGAAATGACTGATGATGAGTTAGAAATGTGTAGTACGTTAAATAGTCATTTTCGCTCCGTATTCACAAATGAAAACCTAGCACAGTTTCCAGAAGTTCATGAGGTATATAACGACAGTATAGAAAGTATGTTGATGAATATCAATATTACTAGTAACGATGTGCTTAAAGTAATTAACAAACTGAAGCCTCATAAATCGCCTGGTCCAGACGAGGTATATGCTAGAATATTAAAAGAATGTAGAGATGAGTTGAGTAATCCATTAGCAGTTTTATTTAATAAGTCATTAGAATCGGGCCTAGTGCCAGAAGCTTGGAAACTTGCAAATGTAGTTCCGATTTTCAAAAAGGGTGATAAATCAATTGCATCAAATTACCGTCCCATTAGTCTCACGTCAATCATAGGCAAGTTGCTAGAGTCAATTATTGCTACAAAAATCAGAAGCCACCTTGAAACATTCAACTTAATTCATTCTTCTCAGCACGGGTTCACCCAGGGACGTTCTTGTCTCACAAATTTGCTTAGCTTTTTCTCAGAAGTATATGAAGCGGTAGATAATGATAAGTCATATGATATAATTTATTTAGATTTCAGTAAAGCATTCGATAGCGTCCCTCATGTGAGATTGATAAGGAAGGTAGAAGCACATGGAATAGGTGGATCATTATTAAAATGGATTAGGTCATGGTTAACTGGTAGGAAACAAAGAGTCAGCATAAATGGATTAAAGTCAGACTGGGGTGCGGTCAAAAGCGGAGTTCCCCAGGGATCTGTATTGGGCCCTCTGCTGTTTGTTATATTCATTAATGATCTTGATTTAGACATAACTAGTAGGATTAGTAAATTTGCAGATGATGCCAAAATGGGGAGAGTGATAAATTCAGACAGTGACTTTGAACACCTTCAAAGAGATCTAGATACCTTACATGAGTGGTCAGTAGACTGGCAAATGAATTTTAATACTGATAAATGCAAGGTACTACAGATAGGGAAGACGAATACAAACGTTAAGTATAAACTAGGTAACACGGAAATAGAAAACTCAGTTTGTGAAAAAGATCTAGGTGTATTTGTTAGCAACGACTTCAAACCTAGAAAACAATGTATTAGCGTTCGCAACAAGGCAAACAGGATTCTAGGGTTCATATCTAGGTCTGTGAGTAACAGAACTGCTGACGTTATCTTGAAACTTTACCTAGCATTAGTGAGGCCACACATGGATTATGCGATTCAGTTCTGGTGTCCTTATTATAGAATGGACATAGATTCTTTGGAGAGAGTACAAAGAAGAATGACAAAAATGATCCATAATATTAGAAACCTTACATATGAAGAAAGACTGAAAAGCTTAGGCTTGCATTCATTAGAGAGGCGTAGAGTTAGGGGAGATATGATAGAGGTGTACAAGTGGGTGAGTGGGATTAACAAGGGTAAAATGGAAGATGTTCTGAAGCTCAGTAATAACGAAATAACTAGAACAAATGGCTTTAAATTAGATAAATTCCGATTCAGAAAGGATATAGGCAAGCACTGGTTTGGTAATAGAGTTGTGGATATGTGGAATACGCTACCGAGTGCTATAGTAGGATCGGGGAAGCTAGGGAGCTTCAAGACGAAGTTGGATAGGCACATGGAAGTGCTGGGATGGGTGTGAAAGGGATCTGCCCTGTATGGGCCAGTCGGCCTCCTGCAGTATCCCACTTTCTTATGTTCTTATGTTCTTAAACCACTGTCAATCCAGGCAGCTGTTGCTATCTCTGCAGTTTCTCTGAGACCAGTGTGGTGTCGCATGCTGGCCAGAGCTATGCTCGGGATATCTTTCCTATTTCGAATGTTATGCCTGGAAGGTTTGGGATCATTATTTTCTGGGATAGGGACAAAGTCACCATTCTCCTGGTCAGCACTCGGATCAGCCATGGGGAAGTCATTAAACTCTGAATCAGCTTGACTCCAATCATCGGCCTTTTTTACCTCACCCTGGGCCTTCTCAAGTCTCTTTTCCTCGGCAACTCTTCTCCTCTTCTGTCTCTCTGTGGCAGCCTCCTGTCTCTTGGACTCCGGAATATCTTGGCTAGAAATCATGAGAGCCCCTATACTGCCAGTTTTCTCTCTCTGTGCTTTGACAGATGCCAGTTCGATCACAGGAATCTTCAGTTCACGCTTGCAAATACAGGAGATGTGGGCCTCGGATTTACAGTCACGATCGCATCCAAACTCAGGACAGAGAACAATTGGGCACTTGCAAGTAATTATGTCAAATAACTGGTCCAGTTGCTTGGCAAAGCTGTCCTTAACTGCAAGTTTTCCTCTCCCAAGAGAGATATCTCTTGCCTTTTCCCAACTGGCTATCAGTCTCTCACTAATCTTCTTCCGACTTGTTATGACTGGAGGCTTGAACTGAGCGTTAGCCAGAGTGTACTATGCCAAGACAGCTTTGGTCATATCACTGGCAATGTTTTTGTTTGTGTAAGTTCTTTGGTTCTTTTCACTGATTTGCCTGATTAAAACACCGTATCTCAAAGCATCTCTTAATGTAGGCAACTCCGACTTCAGGAGCTCTCTCCCAGACCCAAGATAGTGACTGAGATGGCTGGATTTTTGGTTCCTCGTCCTGACACAAGCAGCCATCGCAAATATTATCAACTTATAAATGCATCAGAATCTGAAACAGAAAAAAATATTGTTAGTTGGGTTGTTAAAGAATGAAGTCAGAAAGCAATGTTCACTATTTAATTGAAATGCACTAATGCAGTTGTACGTTAGATTTTCGATAAATTTCACGCTAAAATTTACCAAGCAAAAGGTTGCAAAATATTGAAACTGAAATTATTTTCTGTTTATATACACTAAAATCTACCAAAAAAGTGATGGGCCATTAGTTTTAGCTGATCTTCCCTCCTATGACACACCCTACTAATATATACAGTATAGGAGAGGGAGATCAAGTCCCTCGGGGACAGCAGGTGTCCACATGTTCCGGTCATAAGGCAGTGACCCAACCCTTACTAATCTTCTTAGTATCCTCTACTTTATATAGTAGCCTTGTCAAGTATTACTCCTTAGTCTGTACTCACCCCTGAATATGTGAATTACACGAAAATGCTTGGGAACTTCGTGTTTTATTGTTTTCTTGTGGTTATCAACCTTTACTGGGATCACACGCGCACCTACCGTGATTTACTTGCGCATATATATATATATATATATATATATATATATATATATATATATATATATATATATATATATATATATATATATATATATATGAGTGTGTGTGTGTGTATTCCTATTCCTACTTTATAAAACAGTTTACTTTTTGTGTTTAAATATTCAAAAATGTCCCTGAGGTGAAATACTGCATTATAACACTCAAGAGAGAGCAAGAGAGGGAGAAGAGGGCTGGAGCGGGCGACACAAGCGCTGGTAATGAGTGGCCACTTCAACCCCTGGCCCTCCAGCCATGAGACTCGTCACAAGGAAAGCCACGCTCGCCTTGTAGATCAAGAGGTCTCTCCAGCAACGGTAGAGGGCCTTAAGTCGGCTTTCCTCTGATGATGATGGTCTTGGCTTATCTACTTTTGTCCCTAAGGCCTCGAGCGAAAGACCCGGTCTCAACGATTCTACTAATCTACTTATCTTGAATCCCCCTGTGGAAAACTCTCACATCCTATGTCAAGTGTGCTACGCAGCTCTTCTCTCTAATCTTTGATAATTTTTACGTCTTTGCATAATTCTTTGGGATTTCTGATTTATCTTTAGTTGAGTTTTGAAGTTTTTTTTAGTATAGCTGTTGACATTCTTTTATGCTCTTTTTGATAAGTCAGTCCTTAAGAGTTAATGTTTTCGTGGTATAGTCTTGACCCTTTAAGGAGTTGTGTTGCATTTAAGTCGGCTATTTTATTTTGGCTACCACCGGACGATTTTATTTATTCAAGAGAAATCCCTACCACTCAATGGGTTAATAATACGTGTCTCGCGTTTCATATGTTTGTGTGTGTGTGTGTGTGTGTGTCTATTTTCGTGATCTCTACGTCTGAACGTTAGACGCTCCACCATGTAATCCTGATAATTGCTGATAGTTTAATCGTGATAATGTTATACTTTCCTGACCGTTATTTATTTGCACACTAACTTTCCCATCTTTAAAAATCAATCAATCATTCAAGATGTAATCGTGAATAAAGAAACGAAGAAGAGACACAATAACAACAAAAACAAAAAAAATATAACTAAAGCTGTGTATAGAGGGACACTGGTTTTCTGCCACGCACTGTGACCTACGCGGCCAGCCAGGGTAAGGCTTCAGGCAAATGTCAAAGGCAACAAATAAAACTCATCGGTCACCTCCACATACGTCACGTTGTCAACTGTATGAATGACCTGTTATATTCGTGATCATTAAGTCTGGCCAACTTCCATTAAAAGCGTCAGGGATGGACAAATGGACAGAACAAGAGGATAGTTACCACGTGGCACATGATAACAATGACCTACTAACTCATTATATTCCTTTCTGGTTATAATTGTCTACATAGTTCTGGCAGTGAGATCATCACCCAGAAGCCGAGAGAAATTTATATCTTAAGGAGGGGTCAAACATTAGTCATTGAGACTAATTATTCATTTAAATTTCTAGAAGAAGCTTCAAGTGGTTTAATTACGGTTCCTATGTGTGTTTATAGAGCATGAAGAATATCTGCTCAGGATCTATGGGCGTGTGTAATTGAATACATGTTTACTGAAGTGTGAGTTCAAGTTGTACACAATTATCACTGCTCTCTGAGGTCATTTAATAGTACGTTCCCAGCGTTACTGTGACGTAGTAAACCTTTGATCTGAGTTTTATGAAAAGAGCATCAAATAATTTAATATTTAATAATTTTTCTCTCTTTATCCGCCCCCCTTCATGAGACAGACAGACAGACAAACAGACAAAAAGATAGATAGATAGATAGATAGATAGATAGATAGATAGTTGCCGATTAAGCTATAAGAGGGACAATGAACAATAGACCTGTGACCAACTCTTTGATCCACTATTGATGTTTTTTAGCAGTATGTCTGGCTCTTAACTTACAATATCTGTCAATTAATACTTGCCCCGGTAATACTAAGGACTGTATTGGGTGTATAGGCATTGGCTGTAGGCATAGAGTAGCATACAGTGAGGAGTGTGTTGCTGTGTAAACTGCCTTTTGGTGTCTAACAATACTAAATTTTGAAGTAAACAATGTAGATAAATTACAAGTCATATAAGGTAAAAGAAAAGGTGCAAGATAATATCAATATCTTGTAGTACCTGAGTGCAAGATGACATAATGACATAAGAGTAATAATGAAATACCACACCTATACCTGATCAACAGATGAAGTAAGCTCGATAGTAGTGTTCAACGGTCTTCTTGCTCTTAGCCCTACCTCCCATAACAGGTGACCAGAAGTGACTGACTTACGACCTACCCTTCTAACCAGCCATAAACATAATCAATGGAACCCTCTGTTACTCTTACCCACGCCCTCCCCTCTCCACTTACGCCTACCCTAACTTTATCAACTTGGTTTAAACACCCGCTGGGACCATGTCAAGTTGGACGACGACAAGCTTGAAGTTGTGAGAGCAGTGAGTAAAATGAACCTCAGGCGAATAGACTTTAGAAATATGCTTACCTACATTATTTTATCATTATTATTATACTATTAAACTATTATTATTAATATTGTTATTGTTATTGCTATTGTTATTGTAATTATTATTATTATTATTATTATTATTATTATTATTATTATTATTATGATTATTATTATTATTATTATTATTATGGATTAAGGAAAATGTCTCCTCATGGCTTCACATAACCCCACTCCTCAGCCTATGAATGCTGCGGCAAGTGAAGGGAGTAAAGTCAGCGTTATCTGGACTCTAAAGGCAAAATATAAAAAGGATATAACAGTTATGAGTTGCATGATGTAATACAACAGTGTCAATTCCAGACGAATAATTCATTAAAGTAGATGTAGTAAAGTGGAAAGTAGGGGACTGGAAAGTGACTGGCAAAAGTTAATGTGTGCTGAGAGAAGGTTGATCACCGGGAATAAGTGGTTCAAAAAGAGAGAAATCTTTAAGTTACAGGTAGATGGGAAGATAAGACAGATTGCTGCTTGATTATGTGATGTGTGACAAAATACTGAACAGCAAGTTGACTCATATAGATGCACGAAGAATACGAGTGTTTTGCCATAGTTTGGTACAGCGAGAATATTAGGGAATGGAAAGTTCAGAACGAAAGAGATTGTGAGAAGGAGGGAGAAGGATAGAAAAGTCGAGGAGCTGAAGAATACTAATGTGACTGAAAAAAATCAGTGAGGAAAGGTGATTAGCTATGCAACACTAAGTCAGGTTAGGTTAGGTTAGGTTAGGTTACTTGAGCGTAGATTAAATTTGGGTGAAGTAAAAGGAGTGGAAGAGAAATGGGAATGTTTTCAAAGCGAAGCTTAGATGTGCAGGAATGAAAAACTAGAGGGATGATAAAAAGAGAGGTCGCTGTTACCATTTACAAAGAAGAGAAAGCCATAATATACACGAATTACAAATTGAGCTTGAAGAAAAACACGAGGAAAAAGAATCACTCAACACAAAGACAGTAAAACATGGAGGGAAATGAAAACTCCACTTACAAATGAAAGAGGAGGCAATTACTGAATACAAGAGATGAGAGAGTGAAAAAAAAATATCCTGTTTATAAAGTGAAGGAATACAAAGTTTAAAGTGAAATATGAAATAATGAGAAGTGAGGAGGATGTGAGACGATCTATAAACAACCTGAACATTTTTAAGGCACCAGGAATGAATGACTGAAGGTGTAAAATCGGTCGAAGTAAGCATTGAATTGAACCACACTGGAGGAGCGAAAGAAAGAAAGAAGTACACAGATATACTTAATGTGAAAGAGAACCGTATCAAAAGAAGCAAAGGTAGGAATGGGAGGGAGAATCATTGAGCTGTTATTATTACATGGGTGAAGTAGAGGGTCAGAATATATTAGAGGAAATCAATTTTTACTGTCAGGAACAACCTCAGACAGAAAATGGATCAGGGTTTGTTCAGTTGGTAAGAGGATATAGAGAAAACAAGAAAAAAAAAGTAAAGTTGAGTACATCGTTCGGAGAATCAATGCATGAGGGAGAGTGAAAGACGAAGAAGGTATATGGAAGAATGACTGGATAGAAAACGCACTAGAGGTGAGGTAGATGGACATACAAAAAAGCAGGAAACGACTCTTGGGGATGGTGATGTAGATATTTGGGGACTTATTGTGGGAAGACGATAGCATAGTAAGACACATCTCTGACATCAATAAGTATGAATGGTAGCTTTATGAAAAGAGACTCTTGATTCTAGCCACCTTAGACTATAGTGGGAAATAACTTCAATAGAGAAAAACCAGGTATTTATTGTTATTTTTAGAAGAGTAATATATCGAACATTTATTGATAGTTTCTGACACAAACAAGTTTAGTTCCATGTCTGATACAAGTAAATGGGAGATGTAGTTGAAAGAGATAATATACGGATTTCGTATAGTTGATTGTCTTATACATGGTGTGGCAGAGAGGCGGTGGGGGAGGCGAGGATAGAGTGCCTCGCTCGCTCGACAAGACTTTGTAAAAGAGGGGGATGAGTTTGCGTCAGCTTCCAAAGGATCAGCCGCGAGAGGGCCACAGACAAAAAACTTTTGCTATTATCAGGCGATAAAGTTTCAGCATAATGTTCTGAGGGAAAATGAGGCTGAGCGACCCCCGGACACCCTCGTGCAGAAGATGATATTACGGGAGTGAACGGGAAATGCGTAGTGTTATGATGACATAATCTTCGTCAGGGACACATTAAAATGTTGCATTAATAATTCAATAAAGGGTGAAATAGGAGCCGAGTCTGTATGGGTAGAAATTACGGAAGGAAAAGAAAAACTAATTATGGGAGTGATTTACAGGCCCACAAATCTTGGGAAAGAAGCAGCTCAGCCCATATTGGCAGGAAATGAGTAGGACAGCAAAATACAACAACCTGTGCATTATGGGGGATTTCAACTTCAGAAATATTGACTGGGACAACATTATAGGTGACTATGAATCTGAAGACTTCCTAGACGCAGTACAGGACAATTTTTGGAAACAACTAATTACAGAACCTACTAGAGGTAACAATATATTAGACCTAGTATTAACAAATAAAGAAAATATTATCAGAGATATCACAGTAGGGGAAGAACTAGGTAACAGTGATCACAGAGAAATCAGGTTCACCCTAAATTGGGAAACGAAAAACAATGACAATATGGTCAGAGTCCCAAACTTTCGATTGGCGGATTATGAGGGGTTAAGAAGGTACCTAGGTGACGTCGCCTGGGAACAGATAGGTCAGTCCCCAGTCGGAACGGGTGAGGTCACATATGACACAACAATTGATCATGATTTTAATATATTTACTAGTATACTACGTAAAGCACAAGAACAAAATATACCATGGAGAAAAATTAGGTCAAATAAGAATGAACCAAGGTGGATGACCAGAAAACTTAAACATGACATAGGAATAAAGAAAGGAATTTATAAGAAATTAAAGGGAGGGAAGGAGCAACTCAGAAATTGGTATAATGATCTATTTAAGAATGTTAAGAAAAATGTAAGGAAGGCAAAAAGAGACAACGAAATCAGAATAGCGAAAGAATCCAATGCGAAGCCCAAGTGATTTTTCCAGGTATATAGGACAAAGGTCAAGGGCAAAGTTGGGCCTCTAAAGTCAGGGAGAGGGGAAGTGATCAATGACAGTGAGGAAATAAGCAAAGCATTGAACACTGAACAGCTACTTTTTATTAGTTTTCACAGAAGAAATGCAGGAGGAAATTCCAGAGGTGGAACTGATATTTAGGGGAAATGAAAGAGAGAAATTAAAGAATATCACTATCAGAAAAGAGGATTTTCTTAAGAAGATAAATAAATTAAACACAAAATCCCCAGGGCCGGATGAAATTTTCCCTCGAGTTTTGAAAGAGTGTAAGGAAATGATTAGCGGACCCTCGTAAATTTATTTACAAAATCATTAGACATGGGAGTTGTGCCAGGCTTGTTGTGGATACGGGCAAATGTAGTACCCATATTCAAAAAGGGAGACAGAGCATCAGCGTCAAATTACCGGCCGATTAGTTTGACGTCAATAGTGGGGAAATTTCTTGAATCACTTATAGCAAATTGCATTCGATCGCATTTAGAGAAAAACAAATTAATCTACGACTCTCAACATGGGTTTACAAAGGGAAAATCTTGTCTAACAAATCTGCTGACGTTTTTGAGGAAAGTCTTCGAGATAGTAGATAGTGACGAAAATTACGATGTTATTTACCTAAACTTTAGCAAAGCGTTTGACAGAGTACCACATCAGAGGCTTCTGAGAAAAGTTAAGGCTCATGGTATCGAGGGGAAAGTTTTAAATTGGATAAAATCGTGGCTCACAGATAGAATGCAGAGGGTCAGCGTAGATGGTGTTAAATCTGAGTGGGGCTGTGTAACCAGTGGGGTACCCCAGGGGTCAGTACTGGGCCCACTCTTGTTCATAATCTATATCAACCCTCTAGATACTGGGATCAGCAGTGACATAAGCAAGTTTGCGGATGACACCAAAATAGGGCGGTAGATTAATTCAGGGCAGGATGCAAATGCACTACAGGAGGATTTAAATAAGCTGCAGGAGTGGTCAGAGAAATGGCAAATGAAATTCAACACCAGCAAGTGCAGCGTATTTAATATTGGTAGAACAAATACTGTCAACGTATACAGCCTTAACAACATCAACCTAGAAAGGTCGAATTGTGAAAGAGACTTAGGGGTAGGTGTATGCCCGGTCCTACTGCCTAGAAAACAGTGCGTTAATGTTCGAAATAAGGCAAACAGAATATTATGTTTTATATCTAGAAGTGTAAGGAATAAGAGTGCAGAGGTCTTATTGCAACTATATCTTGAGTTAGTCAGGCCGCACCTCGATTATGCGGTTCAGTTCTGGTGTCCTTATTATAGAATGGATTTCAATTCACTGGAGTCGGTGCAACGAAGAATGACGAAAATGATTCCGGAACTTAGAAACCTTCCATTTCAAGATAGGTTAAAGAAATTAAACTTGTATTCCCTAGAAAGACGAAGAGCGAGGGGAGATATGATAGAAGTATTTAAGTGGGTGAAAGGAATCAATAAAGGCGATATAGATCAAGTTCTTATAATATCCGAGCAGGATAAGACTCGGATCAATGGATTTAAGTTGGATAAGTTTAGGTTTAGGAGAGAGATAGGAAGGAACTGATTTACAAATAGGGTGGTGGACGGGTGGAACAAGCTTAGCAACTTTGTAGTAAGTGCTGGAACGCTGGAGAGTTTTAAAAGGAGGCTAGATAGTTTCATGGATGATAGAGAGTGGTAGTAACTCTGGACAGGAGCTGCCATGCACAGGCCAACCGGCCAATTGCAGACTCCTTATTTTCTTATGTTCTTATGTTCTTATAAAATTATGAACATATAGACCAGGTGTATGATAATGCTTAGAAGGGTGTGTGTGTGTGTGTATAATATTAATAATAATGATAATAATTAACGGTTTATTAAGAAAACATGGCAGCCCGAAAGCTGAAAATATACAATGAACAGAGATGATAAGTTACATATGGTGAAATCGGGGGGTGGGTCACTTGATTGAAAAAAAGCTTTCAATACCGAAACATAAGACACATAGAGTCAACTTATAGATTAACTTTAGATACGGTACTGTGGGAGCTGGTCTGCAGACATTCCTGTGACCTGATGTCACAAGGCTACAGGCATGGACTACGGAGAACAAGGTCACCATCAACCACACCAAAACCTTAGTCATGCACATCAATACCGCCACCACTCCAGTGCAAGCCCCTGCAGTCACAGTGGGTGCCCATCCTCTCCAGCTGGTGCAGTCTGCCAAACTCCTGGGTGTAACTATAGACAACAAACTTGACTGGAAGGCCCATGTAAATAACACAGTCAAGGCAGCCTCGTACCGTCTCTACATGCTACGAAGACTTAGGTCACTTGGGACACCCACGCCAGAGCTGAGGACCATCTACAACGCCTTTATTCTCCCCAAACTAACGTATGCGTCACCAGCCTGGTCGTCTTCTCTCAACTCCACTCAACAACGTCAGCTAGAGAAGGTACAGAAAAGGGCCTGCAGAATCATGCTCGGCGCAGAATACTCCGGTTACACCAACGCTCTCTCCACCCTGGAAATGCCATCCCTCAGTGACCTCCACCACCAAGCACTGGAAAGGTTTGGCCGTGGACTACTGCACCACCCTCGTCATCGCCACCTCCTGCCACCTGCAGCCCACCACCCAACTCGCGCAGTCCGCCACTACAACAAAATTCAGCCCATAAGAGCCCGCACCGATAGATATAAGAACAGCACCATCCCATCTATTGTTAAAATAATAAAGAACTCATGATTTATGTACTGTACCGCCGTGTAAATGTATTCAATGCATATTTTATCATTATGTCTAAATCAAATGTAAGTCTGTATATTTTCAGCCACCGGCTGCAACTCTATTAATAAACCGTTTATTATTATTATTATGTTGGCGCCAACAAAGTCCTTCCCACTGTCTTGATGGCCGCTGTACCTGAGTTCTGAGCCACTACCTCACTACAGCTGCAGATGTACCACGTGGTCCGGGGAAGTCCTCCAGCTCACACAGGGTGTTGAAGATGGTTCTTGTTCCTCATATGATGTAGTTAAGAATTCATAGTTCCTCACTAGGATGGAGTAGGGAGTCCTCATTTCTCTCCTAGTGTAGTTTGGGGTGTTTCTTGGGTTCTCATCTAGTGTTGGGGTAGCGAGTGTACCGAGGGCTGGGTGCGTCAGGTCAAGGTGTCAGGTCAACATTGGCCGCTAAGTACTGATTGTCGCTCTTAACAGTTGTTTCTTCCTTTCGAGTTGAAATTGGCACTTTTGCATATCAGTTGTGGGTTGATCGTCAATCTTTGCACTCTTCTGTTGGTGGGAGGATATTGATAAATCTAGATGGGGAGGAGGAGATGGGGAAGGGGAAGGGCCCGACAGACCGGGCTGGCAGCTGTCTCCATGGTCAAGAGTCCACAGGCAGCGTAGACTACACACATCCTTACCCGATGAAGGCTGAAGGAAGTGTAATAATAATAATAATAATAATAATAATAATAAACGGTCTATTAATAGAGTTGCAGCCGGTGGCAGAAAATATAGACTTAAATTTGATTTAGACATAATGATATAATATGCGTTGAATACATTTACAGGGCTGTACAGTACAGTACATAAATCAGGAGTTGTTAATTATTGTAACAATAGATGGGATAGTGCTATTCTTATTTCTCTCGGTGGGGGCTCTTAGGGGCTGAATTTTGTTGTAGTGGCGGACTGTGGGAGGTGGGGGGGGGGGGGGGGGGTTGCCGGTGGCAGGAGGTGGCGATGACGAGGGTGGTGCAGTAGTTCACTGCCAAACCTTGTCACTGCTTGGTGGTGGAGGTCACTGAGGGATGGCATTTCCAGGGTGGAGAGAGCATTGATGTAGCTGGAGTATTCTGTTCTGAGTATGATTCTGCAGGCCCTTTTGTCTACCTTCTCTAGCAGACGTTGTTGAGTGGAGTTGAGAGAAGACGACTTGGTTGGTGACGCATACGTTAGTTTGGGGAGAATAAAGGCGTTATAGATAGTCCTCAGCTCTGGCGTGGGTTTCCCAAGTGACCTAAGTCCTCGTAGCATGTAGAGTCGGTACTAGGCTGCCTTGATTGAGTTATTTACATGGGCCTTCCAGTCCAGTTTGTGGTCCATGGTAACACCCAGGAGTTTGGCAGACTACACTAACTGGAGAGGGTTGGCACCCGCTGTGACTGCTGGAGCTTGCACTGGA
Source organism: Homarus gammarus (assembly GCA_958450375.1). Classification (NCBI taxonomy): domain Eukaryota; kingdom Metazoa; phylum Arthropoda; class Malacostraca; order Decapoda; family Nephropidae; genus Homarus; species Homarus gammarus. The sequence goes on along the minus strand of CAUDMG010001730.1, from coordinate 48,441 downwards.
GTGGTGGCGGTATTGATGTGTATGACTAAGGTTTTGGTGTGGTTGATGGTGACCTTGTTCTCTGTAGTCCATGCCTGTAGCCTGTCCAGGGTGCCTTGTAGAGATGAGTAATGTGGTGCGGTGTTGTCCACTGTAACCCCCACAGTGCAGTCATCCACGTACTTCCAGCTGTGAGGAGTGTGGGATAGAGCGTCGTTCATCAGGATGAGGAAGCACAGTGGTCCCATCTTGGTCCCCTGGGGAACATTGCAGGTGAGGTGTTGGAATGTGGAGACCGAGCTCTGATACCTCACTGCCTGACGGCGTCTACCCAAGAAATCAGTGAGCCATGAGACCAGGTTGGTGGGCAGCCCTAGTGCAATGGCCTTGTTGATAACAGTGCAGTGATTAACAAGGTCAAAGGCCTTCCTGAAGTCAACAAGGGCAACGGCCAGTGATGTCTTACGTTTCTGCAGGTTTTTGTGCAGAAAATCCAGAAAACTTACAAAGCAGTGTGATGTAGAGGTATTGCCAAATTGCTGTGGATCAATTGACTGATAGATTCTAGCAAATGCCCACTCAAAAACAAAGTATTCCCAGAGTAGACTGGGTATGGGGGTAATGGCAACTGGCCTGAGGTCGTTAGGGGACTGTGGGGTAGTGACCTTGGGGATATGGGTGGCAAATGCCGTTTTCCATTCATTAGGGCAATTGCTTTGTCTGAGGGATGCATTAATAATAGAACAGAGGGGGGGGGTGGCAAGTTCAACTGCTAACTCCTTGTGTGTGTGTGTGTGTGTGTGTGTGTGTGCATGCGTTGGCGTATGCATGTGCCTGTGTGCGTGTAGTGTGTGTGTGTGTGTGTGTGTGTGTGTGTGTGTGTGTGTGTGTGTTTTGGGGTTGGGTCTTGTAAAATGCCTGCATTAATTATCCAATATCAGAATCTATCGTGGACTTGACGTGTTTCACCAGTTCCCGCTGATAGATTACAAAGACATAAGTTGATAAATGTTTTATATAAACTAACACAAGATAAAGAAGGAATCGTCATACAAATGATGATGTAAATAAAAAGAACATAAGAAGAACATAAGAAAATAAGGAGTCTGTTAAACAACAGCAACATTTTGGTAAAAAAAAATTACAACAGGAACGGTTTTCTGGTTGTTCCGCCTCAACTCAAACTCTGCTTAGTAAAGAAAAAAATCTTGTCATATCAAGCAGTCATCCTCCAAAAGTAGACATTAACTCTAGCTGTTCACCTTCCTTAGAAAGCACATCTGCTAAGGTGCCATTTTGATGATGTCATGGTTGGTGCTATTCATTCCACACTGTACAAAACGAAGACCATAACTGCACCAGGCCATTTATTATCGCACCATCATCCAGTCCTCAGTTTTGGCCGCCCGTTGCACCTCTCACTACATCGAGGCTGATGGTATTACCGGGTCTCTAAAGTTGGGTAACCGCCATTCGCTAGTTTTGAATGAGAGCTGTGTGCCATGATCCGAGCCCCCTTGTCTGAGACGCTTGTGCGAGAGTCAGACCACCACATTAAAATGTGTAAATTCATATTAAAACAAGTGATCCAATATTTTAGTAAACAAAGGGAGGCGGGAGAGATTTAGTTGGTGCATCGCTTCTGCTTTGACTACATATTATATATTTGTTCGTTGAATATCGGGCATAAGAAGCTTATATTGCCCATTTGTATTTGTTTATCATATTTATTTTATGTAATACACATTCACGTATAAACATATTATTGTTATACATGTAATATATTGAAATTTCTGTCGTCATAATGATCAAGGCCATGAAGTTCATTTGTATTAAAAACGACATTCTTCCCTGAGAACTTCGATAATATGCCATCTTCTCCCGGAGAGAGAGAGAGAGAGAGAGAGAGAGAGAGAGAGGAATCCTTTGCTTGTTCATTTTTTTACAATTACATTCAGAACTGAATGTTAGATATTACAACCAAGAATACTTACAAATGTGTGTAGTTTAGGATCCCAACACTGCCGGTGCGACATTATTTCACTTAGTTTCGATATTGACTCGTTTGGAAGGAGGCACAGACTTTTTGATGTGACTGTACAATGGTGAGGTATGTTCAAAACAAAAGACGAAGGAGCGGGGAGGGGGGCATCTATCAGTAGCTTAATACAAATTTGCATAAGTTTCTTTTGTACTGTGTAGGATTAGGTGAACTGAATTAAGTAGTGAGTTCCTTGTACATGTTATTTGTTTATATATAGGTAGTAAGGCTTCAGTGTGGTTGCTCTTTCATCATGCATGAAAATGGGAGTAAGGTCAATATGGTTCATATTCTGAGGTGAATTTTGTAGTACCCTGTGTTTATTAAAATAATATAAGGGCAAAGTAATTTGTGAAGCGGTTTCAAAGCTTAAAAATGTGTCTTCGAAATATCTTTCCCAGAGTAATAAAATAAATTCAGATTACTGCCAGGTGTATGAGAAATATTCAGGACATTAACAAAAAGTACCATATACTTAGAATTAGAAGAGCATCCATCACTGTGAACTACAAAAAAAAGTGAATATTTCTTGCTCTGTAGCTTCAAAATCTTCATGGACACCAAATAGACAACTTTCTCAATTCCTGTACCCTCTTCCCTGTTCCTTATACAGCAAGAAGAAAATTTTCACACACACACACACACACACACACACGCACACACACAGACACACACACACACACACACACAGACACACACACAGACACACACACACACACACACACACTACTACTACTACTACTACTACTTTGCTGTCACTCGGAATCGAGTATGATGATCATCCAGCTATGATACAATGATATGAGTTAAAGAGGATGTCACCAACTGTACGTTGGTGAGTTCTAAGGTGACTAAAGACGCCTATACGGTACCGGCAGGGTCGTTCAGATGTTGCACTTGTGGAGGGCTACATTTATTGCGAGAGAGACGGCGGCAGGGTCTTTCCGGCTAACTCGAAAGTACTGACACTTTCTTGTGAGGTGCTCCTCCAAGCGTTGAGGTGTGGAGTAATCGTCTCCCAGGTGAGGAGGTCGATTTGGCACTTTTTCAGGTTTGTCTAAAGACTATCCTTATACCTTTTCAGTTGCCCGCCAGTGTTACGTTTAATATTCATTAGGTGACTGTAAAGTAGCTGCTTTGGCAGTCTACTGTCGTACATGTGGGTAATATGGCCAGTCTAGCATAGTTGTGCATGGATAATGGTAGCCTCGATGCTTCTATAGTGGTGTCAGCAAGAATACTGGCATTTGTTCACTTGTCTTCCCAGCGAACTCAGAGGATGGAACGTAGGCTAGGTTGGTGAAAGTTTTCAAGTGCCTTGAGGTGCCTCCTGTATGTGACCCATGTCTCGCTACCAGAAAGCAGAGTGGGGAAGACCACTGCTCGATAAACATGGAAATTTGGAGATAATTTCAGCTCCCTAAAGCTGAAGGCACATGTTTTGGAGTCTGTCAAAGGCTTGAGATGCAAATCTGATCTGATGTTGAATCTCTTCATCGATGTCCGCGGTGGTGGAATGGTGGGAGCCGAGATACTGAAAGTGGCTAAAATTAGAGAGGGTAGTACAGTTAAGCTGGATGGATGGTGGAGGTGTGGTTGAACCAGGGGCAGGCTGAAAGAGAATAAGAGTCTAAGTACATTCACCTCAAGGTCAAAGTGTGCATACGCATCTGCGTAGGTATTCAGTATCACCTGTAGGTTGCGTTCAGTGTGAAAGACAAGGGTGAGGTCGTCTGTATACTGTACTAAAGTTCAGTAATGGAAGCTGCCGACACCTTTGTTCCTGCCTGGAGTCGTCTTATGTTGAAAAGAAGCTTCATCCAGTACTCAATGTCCACCCCGCCGGCTAAATTGGCACTGGCATGAGTAAGAAAGGCAGCCAAGACAATGGAAAAGAGAGTTGGTGCCAGTACACACTCTTGTTTTACCCCCATTTGGTTGGGGAAGAACTCAGACTGAGTGCCATTGTGCAGGACACTGCCGGTCATGGCATCGTGGATTTACCTCACAATTGCAATGAATTTTGGTGGGCAGTTAAAACGACTGAGGGTCCACCAGTGGGCTTCCCTGTTGACAGAGTCGAAGGCCTTGGTGAGGACGATGAGAGCCATGTACAGGTCATGACGCTGTTCTCTGTACTTTTCCTGTATCTGGCGGGCAGCAAAGATCATGTGAGTGGTGCCATGTGATGGTCTAAAGCCACATTAGGATTCTGGGAGGAAGTTTTCCACCTCAGGAAGAAGTTTGTTTAGGAGGACTCAGGTGATAGTATTGTCAGCTACGGACAGTAGCGAGATCCCACGATAGTTGCCACAGTCTGACTGGTCTCCCTTGTTCTTATAAATATTGACCTTGGAGGCGTCTTTAAAAGCTTGGGGAATTTCCTCCTTTTCCCATATATTCTCCAGGAGAGAGTGGAGATGCCTGGCAAGCAAAGGTCCTCCTGCTTTATACACCTCGGCAGGGATTCCATCAGGCCCTGAGACTTGGTTATTTTTCATGTTTGATGGCAGTAGTTACTTCATCCAGGGATAGAGGACAGCTGAGGCGGTTCAGCTCTGGATGCTAATGGACCTGCTGGGTAGTCAGGACATTCATATGGGTTGTTTCGGTTGAGCAGTGAATGGTTGTCATGCCATGACTATGGACCAGCTGGCTAAGGACTCGTTGGCTAGTTCAAGCAGCAATTACTGACGTGAATCAGCGCCACAGTGCATCATAACGGAACTGACCAATGAGACGGGACTTTCAGGTGGTGAGAAGGAGGTGAGCTCGTAGCCGCGAACCATCACCCAGGCAGTGGGACTCCTGGCTGGACAGGTCAACACTTGCTGCCGTGACCTGTGTGTGCTATGAGAGTTCTGTCGTGATTGGTGTGTGTTGTGGGAGTCCTGCCATGAGCTGTGTGTGTACTACGGGAGTAGTATCGTGAGCCGTGTGCTGTGGGAGTACTGCCGTGAACCGTGTGCTGTGGGAATAATGCCGTGCGTCGTGGGAGTGATGCCGTGTGTCATACCAGTGTTGGGTGTTTTAATTATTAAATAATTAAGTCCACCCTTATACGTTGGAAATAGCATAATAATGGTATTGCTCTTTCCAGGGCTGAAGGATGCTTTCATCGTCTTTACTTAGAGTTACCGTCGAATGAGCGGAGGGGGGCTGCACCACAAGTGATTAGCTGATAAAATGCTTTAGTGGAATTGAACAATTCGCGCATCTTGTGCTGATCTACAAATTTTTGTGTTTCACATGCTTTATTTTTCAACCAGTCGTTCTTTAGATTGCGAAGTTTGCGTTGGGCCACCACTTTGTTCTTACGGAAGGTATCAGCTTTGTTCCGAGACTGAGGGTTGTTCTGCCAGTCAGTTAAAGGAGTACGTTTATTATCGACGAGTACATCGATTGACGGGTCATTTTTTAGCAAATCAGTCCTGGACACACACATACACACGCGCAAACACACACACGCACACACACACACTCGTGCGCGCACACACATATGCACACACACACACAAAACCCAGAGCTCATTCAACTGATACATGAATTTTATCCTCAGATTCTGGCAAGTGTTATTTTCACGTTAAATAAATCTCTACAGGGAACTGACATCTAGGGAGTTGCAGTGGAATAATAAAGGGATAACCTCATGTATAGGATTAGTGAAAATGAAATAAATCGCTTAGGATTGGCAATTACTCAAGAAATGTCGTATTCAGTGATCAGGAGCCATAGAAATCAGGAGCCTCAGGAGGCACAGTCATCATACCCTGCTGGACTCTACACTACTATCAGTGCCAGAGCAGACTAAACCAAGACACAGAGTTATGCCTTGTAGAGTCTCTTGTGGCGACCGTAGAAAACTGAGTATCTTTAAATAGACAATCAGCAGGGCTTGCATATTGTGCACGTCGTCTCTATACTAGTTTATTATTATTATTATTATTATTATTATTATTATTATTAATATTATTGATGCAGTAAGTAATTTAGTGTACTATTTACATTTTGAATATTTTTACATATTAACGTCGCACGCATCTATGCATTGTTTTTTGTGATTTCTGTAGATTATTATGATGGTAGTTGCTGTAATAGCAAAAAAAATATATTAACAATATCTTTGCCACCATCATGGTATTATTTGCCTTGGTCTTGGTGTTACTGTGTTATTAAACAAAGCTTCGAAAGTAATGTCTCCTTTGTGGGAATATTATTACTATCACCCATTAAGCCGTTGTGTCCGGGTCTCCCCTCTATGCTGGATAAAATTGTTTGACGGTAGCTAAATATAATATTAAAAGTAGCGCCCTAGTAATAAAGGGGTTAAAAATAAAAATAAAAACCTCTCCAATTACCTTCCCGCCAATTGTAAGATATAATTTCAAATAACAGACATCAAACAAAACTTTATTGTGATAAAGAGAATATTCACAGTATAGTGAATAAATACAGAGCCCAAAACAATAGTAAATAAATTGTATATGAATTAACCGTGTATTCTGGGTTTATCAATTATTGTATGTAAAGGATTTCAGTTTAGTAAGTTAGGACACTTTTATGAATTCTCTACAAGAACAGGAAACTGAAGACAACCTTTTATTGTCGTAACTAGTGAAATATACAGGAATGGACCCACAGTTGGCTGACATCTCTCTAAAACTCGTTATAGTAATGTTAAAAAATTTTCCTATATCATATTTGAGATGGATCAAGTTTTTAACATCATTGATGCCTCAACCCCCCACTTCGCTATTGACTATGAAAGACTCACATGAAAACAACAAAAAATACAAACCACAGTTGAATGAAACAAATATAAGATGAGGTTGATAGTGAACACTAATCAAAACTAAAATAATGGAGTGTTCTCATCACCTAGAGCTTTACAAATCAAATGTAGATGAAATCACTGAATATCCCGGTTGAAGATAATTAACATTTGCATATTATAATCGGTAATGTATAGCTAAATGGCGAATCAAAACGGATCATGAAAACATTTGAAAATTAAAATTACTTATTTCAAAGCGTCGTGCTCCATTATCTAAAAAAGCAAGCACTTGAACAATTTGAACTGTAAGTGCTGACTACGGAATACAAAGCTAGAGACTGAATTAACTAAGTGGAGAAACACCAAGTTCTTCAGGGATGTATGAGAGAATATCCACGATATAAAACACACAAGGAAAAGAACAGAAACCAATGGGTGATACCTGAAGCTACTGTATATCTTTCCAAAGAACAATTAATTAAAATGTTGGTAATAAGGAAACAGATGCCTTTATTGTATTGAACTGCAGGAGTTCCTAATCGAAATAGACCCCTCAATGTAGGGATTCATTACAGCAGAAGACTGCATGTTGAAGCCTAGTGAGCTAGGACTTCTTTAACTGCGGCCTGATGCATAGTAATGATGAGAGAGACAACAATATACATATAATATTAATTATATTTTATCGCCAATAAGAAAGAGGGAAGTCACAGAGTGCCTCATTATTAGTCAGGTGACGCGTTAACCTTCCCATATTATGAGGAGCCTTTATCTGGTTGAGGGATGGATCTCCCTGAACCATCATATCCACCTGAAACAAGAGTTTACCGTTCTGGCGCCTCAAATCCATGACCACAAATTTTCTCTGTTCGCCACCAATTCTCCTCATGTGAATCCCTGTCTCACTCGATAGATCACCATTCAGGCTCACTCACCACTTTCTCTTTCTGCACTCTGCTTTTCTTTATATTTCCTTTGTCTTCTTTTCGCATTTCATCTTGATCTTTTTTATATGAATATGTTTGTCATGATATATTCATATACGAATAATTTCCTAATTTTTATACCGAGGTAAATATTACTTTACGGCACATTATAAGGCAATTCATCAGGATTATCTGGGAACTGAAATATTCTAGAATAACTTCCGTGGCGGGCGGTGAGGCTCGCCTACCTGTCTTCAAAAATTTGGAAACTGAAGCTCCCTCTGTATCCCTTGATTCGCCTGTCACTCACTCACAATTAATTTTGCACTCCCTCTGTGTTGGTGAATTTTTTTTCTCGTGTTTTGTCTTTCACCTTCAGGTTTTAATTTTTCTTGTAAAAGATTTTCCTTCGTGGTTTCGAATTTGACTGTAGACTACATTGTCGAACTTGCATAGGGTGAGCTGCTTGTGTTTCGGCCCACTGTTAGTGCTAATGGTCAGCATCCTCGGCTCGCAAGCGAGTGGACCCGAGTTCGATCCTCGGGCAGGGTGAAACTTTGGGCACGTTTCTTTACGCCATTTGCCTCTGCCTACCGAGCAGTAATTGAGAACCTGGATGTTAATCGATTTGCAGATCGTCCAGTCTTCTCGGACTATTCCGTGACACTGGGTCATGCAGCTCGTTAACTTAGGGTGTGGTTGTTGTGTTGGCGACACCTTTTACACCTTAACAAATTCACGCCTAGGAGGCCCTTGGGCCTGCCATCCTCGATTTCGAGGGGCTTCCATTATTATATACACATACATGTGAAGCCTTTATTTAGAAATGATATATGTCTTAATCATCAGTATAGATAAACTACGACACAATGGAGTGTTTCTTACAGTATGGTTTGTCCACATTTGAAAGTTGATTCCACAGCTTTTGGCTACCGTAGCTAATCTTGGCATATGAAGTGATGGTCCCTCAGGATGGTTCTGAGGTCCCAGACCAGATATCCCTCCTCCTAGTCACAGGCCTGACATTTGACATTATTAGGGACCTGCCACTCTTTGCCATAAACAGATAAAATGTACCGGGAACTTTCCCCCCACACACTCATCATTCTCTCACTTTATGTGACTTGACAGAACCTATGACCCTTCAGGCTTTTACGCCCTTAATGTACGAGTCATAAAGGCAAGTATGAACTTTCCATACTCCCCTGTTGGGCGCTGTAAACGCTTCTGCGCTTCACCTTGCACAGGATGTAAGGGGGTGCCCAATAATCTAGCCCCCTCGGGGGCAAATCTGAATCTGATGGTTCTGAGGGACCAACGGAAAAGAGAGTGGAACCGAGGAAACCGTTCATCGTCCCTCTTCCACACTGTTGTACAAGAATGACACCGGGATAGGCCAAGAGGCAATAATAAAAGCAAAATAATAAGCAGGATATCGGAGTTTTATATAAACAATATTAAAAGCATACAGGATTAGAAAAAGAAGTGCCTGATAACTTGACCTAGTCTGCACACTTACTTGATTCGAAACTTTACGAAACACTCTGAATGCTACTGTAAAATATCCTTTGTTTACTGCATAAACAAGAATATGAATATTCGTTCATATTTTATCTTACCATCTTAGTCCATTTCTTGTGGATTTACACACTGAACTTGCATCACTGTCTCTCTCTATTATTTTATCCACAACTCGACCGTCTCCATACTGCTAAGCCCTCACTAGCCCCAATATGTCTAAGTTGGCTGCTAGTATCAAAAATTCAAATTTCACGAAACAACAGCTGACTGATGTGATAATGGAAGTCCAACGGACTCTCATACAGGACATCATACAACAAATGAATAAGGAGACCATCAGGAAGCTAGAAGAAGCTGACCGGCGTCTCACTGACCAGCTTGGAATTCTCGCAAGGGGAAATAAGTAACTTACAAGCAATGTTGAACGTTGAAGCTAAAGAGAATCGAACACTCAAGACCCAAGTCCAACAGCTAAGTGAGGAAATTTCCAAGCTTAAAGCGGAACTAACGACAATAGCAGACCGGGTGGATTATGTGGATGACATAGGGCGGCGAAACAACCTCAGGATTGCCGGCATCCCTGAAGACATCCACGAGAACTGAGTCATCCCAACGCAAAATTTCACGCCTCCTGAATGAACATTTTAAACTTCCTGAAGTAAAGTTTGATCGTGTTCAACGCGTCGGGAAACCCAACTCCTCCCGCCCCCGCGACATCATAACAAATTTCTCATCCCCCTCTGACCGTGACAAAGTGTTTTATCAACGCAGTAAACTGAAAGGACCTCTGCCCAGGTACGACTAAAGCTCGTCTATAGCAAATGGACCAGTTTAAAGAAGCCAGGAAACAAGGGAAACACGTGACGTTCAGTCATAAAACCCTTCTTGTGAGGGATTGGGCAAGTGGACACCCGTCTACTCACCCACCCGCTGTTCCAACCTCCCCCCCCCCCCCCAAGCCCCACGAGAACCGCTTCCCCACTGAGGGGGAACCAGCCACTGTCGCTATTACCTGTGGAGCCCCCCCCCCCCCTCCACCTGCCGGCCAACTCGAGTACTACACATCTACCCTCTGTGGTGGAAACCAGCAACCCTCAAAACCGAGTGACAGGCGCACCTCCCACTCAATCTGGGAATCACCCTCGACAGTACCGGTCATCCTAATTCTGTTGGTTGTAGCACTTGTGAGTACGTTACCCCCCCCCCCCCCCACTATTATAATTTCCTTAGATCTTCCTTTTTCACACCTCAGTGACCCTGAATTTTTACTGTTCCTTAATCAGTATCAATATTCCGACAATGATGATACTAGTGTCATTCCCTTAGATGCGCTAGATCGTATGTGTTACATCCCATTTACCCATGGTGTCGACACAATACTCCCTCATATCGATCCTGATGCCTTCCTACAAAACTCACTGGGTTACACCAACCCCAACAGTAACTATTACTTTCCTGACTCTCCCGAGTTTAGTTCTAGTCTCCTACTACCTCATTCTTTCTCCTTGATTAGCCATAACATCAGCAGTATTCCCCTTCATCTAGATACCTTTTTAGATCAGTGTTTATCTTCTATTTCCCACAAATTTGATGTACTTTGGTTCTGTGAGACCAAACTCACTAACGATATTGACCATTTGTATAACATTCCAAATTATAATAGACACTGCGTCAACACGTCGCGACACAGTGGTGGTGTCGCCCTATATGTTGATATCAAGTATAACACTTCCGTAAGAGATGATTTAAAGGTTTTCATTGAATTACGTAACGACACACGAAATATCCTAGTAGGAGTAAACTACAGAAGACCCCACGCTAATGTAAGGAATTTTCTTGATAAATTTTCGGAGCTTATCACTATCATAAGTTCAAAGAGGAAACATTGCTACATTACAGGAGATTTCAACATTGATCTATTGAAATCAGAAACCGACACCTCTGTATTAGACCTTCTTGCTGCCCATCATTCTAAACACTTCTTCAACACTATAACCAAACCCACTAGAGTAACTGCCACCTCTGCCACTGTGATAGATCATATCTGGACTAAGAACATTCCTAACAATCGTGCAAGTGGAATTATTTATAACAATATCTCAGATCACTTCCCAGTTTTTGCCAGGTATAAAACAGCCAAAAGACCTAAAAGGTCTATTAGTCTCAATCCAATATAGAGACTATTGCACCGACAATATGCTCCTTTTTGAAAACAACCTAATGAATGCTAACTGTGATCTTGTCTATGCCTCCCATAACCTTAACGTGAACAGCTGCAACTTCTCTTGCATCTGCAATTCTTGCTTTGATAACTGCTTCCCGCTCAAGACTAAGTCAGTGAAAACTGTATCCATTTCCATACCCTATATCACAAGCGAAATTAAGATAATGATAAAAGAATAACACAAATTCCAAAGGATGATGCTTACAGAAGTAGCAGGAATACAGTAACTCAAGCAGTTAGAAATGCCAGACGTAACTATTATACATATAAGCTCCAGTCAGCATCAGGCGACAGTAATAAACCCTGGAATGTCATATATTCTATTCAGAACAGGAACACTCAGCCTTCGGCCCCCCACTCAGCTTTTATGATAAATGATTCACTTGTAACGGAACCCTCCCCCATTGCCAACCACTTCAATGAATCTTGCAGAGAGCATCCCTGATCACCATGAGGAATTTAGAGCCTACCTGCAAAACAGACAGCAAAATGAGCTTTCTTATCCCCTGTCACAGCAGATGAATTACTGGCCATCATAAAAATGTCCAAAGAAGCAGAAGCAGGCGAAGACAATATTCCAATGTGCATCATTAAGAAAGTAGCCCACTTATTACTACCTGTTCTCATACACATTTGTAACGCCTCCTTCACTAGTGGTGTCTTTCCTGATAAACTGAAAATTGCTAAAGATCACCCAACATATAAAAAATCTGGGGACAAAGGTCTCTTCAAGAATTACCGCCCCATATCAGTCCTCCCAGCCTTGAGTAAGATACTGGAAAAGCTAGCTTGTAATAGACTAAATTCCTTCTGCAATGCCAATAATATCTTTACAGACTCCCAGTTTGGATTTAAACCTAGAAGGTCGACTGAGAGTGCTTTGCTATCCTTTACTAATGACTTCTTAAATTCCTTTGATGACAGTCAGTTCACAGTCGGTATATTCTTGGACCTCTCTAAAACCTTCGATACTGTCGACCATACCATCCTCCTTTCAAAGCTTGAACATTACGGCATTAGGGGCCTCTCTCACAATTGGTTTACCTCATATCTGTCCAACAGGATGCAGTATGTCTCCTATAATAATCACCAATCTGACTCCTCGCCAATCTTGTATGGAGTCCCCCAAGGTTCCATTCTCGGTCCAGTACTGTTTTTGTTGTACATAAACGACATACAGTAGTCCACGCCAGCTCACTCATAAAATAAAACTTATTTGCAGACGATAGTAATCTCGATGCCAGCAACTCAGACCTCCATTCCTTGATGAGAACTGTGAACACTGAATTAACTAAAGTCTGGACCTGGGTAATACGTAATAAACTGACCTTAAACCTTGAGAAAACCCACTTCACGATCTTTCACAAAAGGAAAAACTTACCTCCAGACTTGGACTCCCTGTACCTTGGTAATACAGTCCTCAAATGCGAACAACACACTTAATTCCTTGGAGTTATTGTTGATTAGAAACTTAACTGGAGAAGCCACATACAAGCCATTCACAGTAAAGTCAATAAATAGTGCGGTATCATGTATTACACTCGACAGTCACTCACTCTGCAGCAATAAAAGAAATCTATCATGATCTTGTTTACCAACACCTGATACACTGTCACACACTATTGGGGGCCTCTGGCTTTTCAAAAAACACAATCTATGGTTACTGCACAAAAGTGAGTTGTACGGATAATGACGTACTTGAAAAAAAAAAAAAACAGATCACACAAACGAAAAATTTGCTATATTGAAAATTTTTAAATTCAAAGATATTAACACCTACTGCTGTGCCCTCTTTTTTTACAAATCTATCAATCACTTGCTTGACAATAATTATTTCCGGTTCCAGAATGATCAGAGATACAACTTAAGGCACCCAGAGCTAGTAAGACAACCCCCCATGCACTCCTCTCAGTCCCAGACCTCCATAAAATATCATGGTGCAAAGGTGTGGAACAACTTACCCCCACCCATCCCAGCAAAGACTACGCTCCCTTCCTTTAAATCATCTCTTAAAAAATATCTATTGTCTATGTATTAATATTTCTTGTAACACCTACTATATTTACAGTACCTGCTTTTATTGTACCATCAAGACCGTTTTATCGGAAATTATCATGTAAATAGATAAGAAATTACCATTGCAATAAACATATTTGCCAACCAGACATAATCCTGACAGCTCTGTCCTCTTGTTTAACCTTATTACTGTACTACTCATGTTGTACTGCTCCCCCATTATACTTATGTTTTTCAATTCCACTGTAATTTATGTATATAAAAAAAACAATAAATAAATAAAATTAATAAATATTGAAGTGATAACCGTGGTAACACTATGAGATGTTCTTTTTACCATCCATGCTATTGTACTATTCCAGATGATACTAAATGTTACATAATACTTCCTTGAGATAAATGTATAATATATATCAGGTGCCTAAAAGAGAGCTCAGGTTCTCAACTGGCTCAGCCATGTTAATATTGTTATTATTATCCACTCTGTATCTGTGATTTTCTGGCTAAATAAACTGTTTCAATTCAATTTATGCTCCGTGGTCTACCATACAGTAAATTGATTATAAAATGGTGCTTTATTGACGAGGAGATAAAGCAAGACTGACCATTAATTCGTGATCGTCCTTATTGTTCTCCTGCACAGGATAAGGGATAAAATAGAAACCGAACCACTAAGGGACTAAGGGTGACTTCTCTTTAACACTGCAGACAATAATATCAGCGTAGATAATGTAGGTTATGTATCTATGCTACTGTGCCGAGTAGCAACCTTGTAAATAAGCTACTGTGTAGCATTTATATACGTAATTACGTGGCAACACTGCACGTATTATGTGGCAAGGTTGCTCCGAGGCTGCCATATGGCAAGGCAGTCTTAGTCTGACTCTGTGGGCCGTGCGTGGCACACGCTAGTCACCACTTGTATTTCTACTATCCGTTAATAAATGGACTTCAGCGTTACCCGGTGTTTCCCTACCCATCACTGCCTTCTTCAAAGAACACTTGGAACCTTCAGATAACACAAATGAAGCTAAGTAATGACATAAATGACCTTATGTATAGTACTCAATTGTGTTTTTTTTTCTATTTTTGATAGTTTAAATCTTTGCCCAAACAAGAATTATGAATGTTCTTGTTAAAATGGTCATGCCTTTGACAACGGTATAGAACCAACAGCACCGTGAGAGATGATTAGGAGATGCAGACGGAGTCTTCATGTGTGTGTGTGTGTGTGGTCACAGCACCACCATCATGGAAGGTTGTATGAAATGAGTTACCTCCCTAATTTCTACCGACCCAGCGACAGTTAGCCTTGTGATTAGTTCCAAAAAGTTAGGGAATACAAATCCCGTAATTTTGCGACAGGAATGGTCACCGAATTGCTTAGGTGGGGAAAACCATCTGAGTAAAATGTGCTGCCGCATTTATGTCAGTCCCCAGGGACGAGAGAAGTCTCTATGGGACACAAGGAACAACAGCCAGGCGAGGAGGAAAAGTGAAAAATAATTTCCATCACCTAAACAAAATTGGGGAATTTTTTTCAGAATAAAAAAAAAAAATAAATAAATAACATTTATTCGCAAAAAAGTCCACACCATTTAGTATTACCGGGCACTGGTCTGACTGATGGCGCAATAAAGAAATGATGCAAAATTGTAAAATAAAATTGAAATATTAACGAAAAAAATAAACAAATCACAGTAAAGCATTGCGATGAAAAGTTCGTAACATATGATGGGGCTATTTATACAAAGATAAGGAGGAATGAGCACTGAGATATCGCAGCGTTGAAAAGTAAGAAGATTATTGGCGGTGATGGAGAAATGGTGGAGGTGGGTGTGCGAGTTTGTTGCGGGGGGGGGGGGGCCCTTGTTGTTGTTGTTGTTGTTGTTGTTGTTGTTTTTCTGACGTTTGCTAATGTAAAAGGAGAAAACGGTATAGTGTGTGGTTGCAATATGAAGTAATGTAGCATCTCTCTTCTTTTTCAAGGTAAGATTGTAAGGTGTTAAGGTGTGAGAACAGACGATATTAATTCAAATATTATACAGTAGAGAAAGAGAAGGTTTCAGCCATAACACGCAGCCCCGCTTTACTGTATACAAACACACGCACGTACGTACTTTCACAATAAAACAAAAACAATTACACTTACAGGCTGTAGCTGGAGGGTAATAAAAAAAACTGCAGTTCGAACCTGGTCAGGCGTCACTGTCAATTTGTGGCGTCACTGTGAAACAAGACGGGCAGCTCTTCACAACACCTTTGTCGTGTGTAAGTTCATTATTGTGTACGTCAATCATTATATAACTCAATACCTGAATACCGAATTCTCATCTAAATCAATTTAATTTGAAAATGAGTTCTATCGACCCATGTTAAGCTAATGATGTCCTGATGTACTCTCACTACACTGGTGGTTGGTGCAAGAGGCTCCAGGCATCAATACCCCTGCTAGTATACTTCATCCTACAAGGTTACTGTACTTTAGGCGGCACATCACGCGGTGAGCTTACTGGTCCATGTACACATACTAATGAAGAAAGCAGTACACGAGAGATTGCTTAAAATATGAGTCATTCTGAGTAAAGTAAAACACATACAAGATTGGTGTGTCTATCGGTCCTTCTAGTGAGTGATATATCCTTCCTCCTCCCTTCATCCCTCCTCTTCACCATAGCTCTCCTCCCTTCATCCTTCACTCTACCTCTTTAACCTTTATTTCATTCACCATACTTATATTTCCTTCATCCCTTCACTATAGCTCTCCTCTCCATCCCCCATCACCATACCTCTCTTCCATTCATCTCCTTCACCAATTCTATCCTTTCCTTCCTTCATCCTTCACTATGCCTCCCCCCCCACCATTCCCTTTACCATACCTCTCCTCCCACTATCCCCGTCACCATACCTCTCCTCCCATCATCCCCTTCACCATACATCTCCTCTCTTAATACTTTCACCATATCTCTCCTCCTATCATCCCCTTTACCATACCTCTCATCTTTTAATATTCACCATACCTCTTCTCCCATCATCCCCTTCACCATACCTCTCCTTCCATCATCTCTTCACCATACTTCACCTAGTTGGTATCCTCACATCATAATGCATCAAGTATCTTCTGAGATCTGTGATTTTTGTGTTTTAATTTTTGTCACTTGAGGAGGGGCAGGTTGGCTCCACAGCGGCCGACCACGAGTCCCCCGCCTCCGCCACCCGCTGATCGCCAACTGTGAAGAGAGCGATGAAATTTGGTAAGGAGTTGTGGGTGGCTGAGTGCATGGACGTGTACTATCCCCAGTCTCTCCACCCGGGAGAGGCCAGGTAATGGTGTTAATATTAATAAATAAATAATTAAACAAATAAATAAAATGTGTGTGTGTGTGTGTGTGTGTGAATAATCGTATAATTTAAGTTCTATCGATGTATGTACAGATATCATGTAAAGAATACTTCAAGAAAAAAAATATATTACTATTAAAGGAATTACATATTGTTTGAAACCCAGGAGTTGTTGAGGTGAATACGAGTGAGGGAAAGGGTGAAAAGTGAGGGTGAGAGTGAGAAGTGGGGGTGATATATGAGGGTGAGGGTGAGAAGTAAGAAGTGAGAGTGAAAAGTGAGGGTGAGAGTGAAAAGTGAGGGTGAGAAGTGAATGCGGTTCCTTCACTGCCTATATCATGTGGTTCCAGTTTCCGATAGACTAAATGTTTCAATCATGTTGACTATAAAAAAACATTTTATTATTGTTGAATCTTAATTGATACAAGACACTGAGGTGCAACAGTGTAAATATATCTCAACGTACATGTTAGGAGCGGTAGTTAGATAACCTGACTCATCGGAACGACTACTGAAAGATAAGGTACAGTAGGTGGACTCAATTACAATTACTAGGCAATGAGAAATACAACAGCCTGATTTACTTTGAAACGTAAGTTGTCACTGAACTTATGGGTCCGTCTGACAGGAGTTTAGGTTTATTGATACCAACTGCACGAGTCAGGTTAAGGCATGACTGCTCGTTAAGATAGGGTTAGTAGTATTCATCTCTGGAGCTTCTCCAAGGCTTTCATCATTTAACATTCTGTATTTAGCGTTGCTCCAGAAGGTGAAACTTGCCCTCGAGTCAGCGTTGACTCTTCAACCACTACAGCAATAAACATTTCTGATATTATTTCATATATGACCTTTATTTCAGTGAAGGAAAAGGGTATTTAAATTGAATTAATAAAACATAAAACATTACGTCCTTGTTATCCAGGACTCGCTCTGCCTACAGTCACTAGTTGACAGATGACCTTAAGTCACTCTACGTGTCAAACCAGCGAGAATTGTACTGCATTGTGGGACAAGACCTGCACACATCAAAAGTCATCGGTCTTTCATTAAAATTTCCCTTTTAGTGCACAGTGCGTAAATTTTTACTTTAGGACATGAGTCCCTAGGGATTGACCAATATGTTTTTCCAGTGTATTTTGGTGTGTTTTAAACGAACCTGACCTTCATTTTGGGCGGAAATTTATCGTTTTTGCCCCCCCCCCCCCCAACAATAATGGGGGAGAGCCTGGGAAATCGTATTTTGGGGGGTGGGGTAGAAAACGAAAACGAGTCATCTAACCTTACAAAACCCAATCCCTAGCCAGGGGGCTCCGCCCCCGGTAAAAGATTATACTAACCTAAATGTTTCTGTAGTTAAAAACATTGGGACGCGCCATGTCATTAAGTACAATACCTTAGTTGGAAGTGGAAGGACCCGGGATGCGTAAGAATTGGACAGAATGACCCTTTCTTTTAAAATTCAGCAATAAACTTAAAATAATCGGAGGAGCACAAATGACAACCAACCTCCACCACGGTAATTGTGAGAATAGTCAATGAAAATAAAATCATACCCAGGATGCTTCCTTTAAAAAAAAAATGTCACTAATCGAAGAAAAAATCTCGTGATGATATCGATGCATCATTGGTCACGACTGGATGACGACGTCAGTCAATATTGTGCATGCGTGATGTGCCGATAACATCTCACAGACGAAGACTGAAAACTATGTAAAATCAATTTATTTAATTGTGTCGCTATTATCCATTTCCACCTGGTATATATGGGGGTTCAAAATGCTCAGAATAGGGATATCAAATGTTTCAGTAGTTTATAACTTTCGGACGCGCTATGTCCTAAAATGAAATAATACCGCACAATGATACACAGAGACAATTTATTAAGTTGGAAAAACATACGTCGTGAATAATTAGTGAAATTATTTCAAGATAATACAGTTAATATCAGAGTATGAGAGCAGGGAAGCTTCATCCTCCTACCGCTGACGTAATAAACTCAGCGCCCCAAGGAACGTTCCTTTCACTACCTCAGCTACGATAATCACACCTTCGGGATTTAATCATGACACTGTTCAGAGAACTCACGTGAGGCCTTGAAGGACTCGTTATATTACTTTCCACCAGATATTTTTGTATGAAAATAACTCATTCACTGAATAAACTTCAAAAGAAGTCAAGTGCTTTGAAGGATAAACTCTCATTCTTTCAAAGGGAGATAACTTCCTTGAAGGAGAAAATTATATTCCTGTCCTTAACGGTGAGTGAACAGGACAAAGCCACAACTGAGATTCAACAAGATAATCAAACGACAAAATTAATTACTAACTAAATTATGACAGACAGCAATTGGTGATTGACGGCTTCACCAAATTCATGATAGGAGACCTGGCAGCCAACGAGGATTAAAGTCAAAAGTCTAAAATATACTGGAGGAAAACTTTCCGCGTAAAATATATTGGACCCCTGACACTGTCACCAGACTTATCCATACCACGGCAACATCAAGGCTTTTAAAGACAGTAATACGTAGTTAATATTTGTTTCCGAGAGTCTAAGTATCAACAGTAGAAGCAATAGGAGTTGACGTAGACTAGCAACAAAGGCATTAAGGACAGACAAACAAAGTCACCGACGGAAGGACACCATCCCAACTGACAACAGCCCCCACCCCCCACCTTTCACTTCATTCACCCTAAAGCCTGTCAAATATATCTAACACTGTGAATTTCATTTTCGTTCGCTGCAGACACCAGGCAGGTAGGATAGTGATGAGCTAGGCTAGGGGAAGCCAAGGGAGACACCGCCAACCCAGGGAC
Source organism: Homarus gammarus (assembly GCA_958450375.1). Classification (NCBI taxonomy): domain Eukaryota; kingdom Metazoa; phylum Arthropoda; class Malacostraca; order Decapoda; family Nephropidae; genus Homarus; species Homarus gammarus. The sequence goes on along the minus strand of CAUDMG010001730.1, from coordinate 28,802 downwards.
ACATGCTCCTCACTCCCAGTGGTAAAGGATAACAAGATTAGCAAAACGAACTCACAGGAAGTTTGTCAATTAGGAAGTGACTCACCTAACTTTACACTTCGACTGTCGCCTTAAACTGTATTCCGACAATTAATCATGTATGTTTTTTTATACCTTATACACCGTTGATGGCCAGGATTTAATTTTAGTGATAATATTTGATATGCGCTCTATAATCCCTTTATCTTGGCATAAAAAATGACCTTCAACATATCTCATCTGACTGTTCATAATGTCCATCACCTTACTGATAGTAATTTTCTGTGTTATTCATTCCTATGCAACTATGAATTCCAGATTCTCAGCCAAGGCTTGGAAACAAGAAGTTAACGAACAAGTAACCTACACTTTAACGGGAGGATACAAGGCTATAGAGCACTTGAGTGTGATGATTTACCTCCCTTAGTAAAGTGTCATCTTACGTTAAAGTGGGTAGACTGGGAGTACCTTTGGGATTTAGAGAGAACCAGCAGCCGTTCCGATAGGAGACGAGTGTCGTATCTATTCGAACGCAACATCCTAAAAAAAAAAAAAATACAGGTTCTCTTCACATAAGCGAAGTCGTTTTGAGATAATTGTAAATATTATGATCAGCAAAATGGAGAGGAAGATGAAAGGATCATGATGGAATATATTACCGCTGTATGCAAATGGAAGGAGCTGGTGGAATGTGTCGAGACTGTGAATGAAGATGGGAGGAAATTGTCCTTGAGTGGTGGCGACGTAGTGCATGTGGCAGAATAAACAGAGGAATAATTGATTGATTTCGGATTCAGGTTGGCTTGGCGAGGGGTGTATTTTGACTTCATATTTATTTAATGCTTCTCTAAATGGAGTAGCGAGGGAAACGAAGGGTGATAATATGGATGGAGGCTTGGGACGTAGGGAAGACGTTGTGTATGGACGATGAAGCATAGTTTTGATTGGTGAATAGGGTGAGCTCCTCCAGGGAAACGTAGATCATATTAGAGAATTTTATACGAAAGGAAGACTTAATGTGTATGCCAGCTAGAGCGGAAGAGCCTGACAAAATGGAATCAGCGGTCTATATGGTTGTGTTTAGAAAGGAGAGCCGGTTTTAGAGTTTAAGGCGCTCGACATGTATATATATATGAACAATAAATTCACTCTCTCTCTCTCTCTCTCTCTGAATATATTTATTAATTTTCGTTCAGGTTACAGCAATCAGTATATTGATAGATAATATAGCTCAAGTAACTCTCATTTATTCTGAATGGCTAAGTTATAAATAAACAATATTAATATTTTCGAGGGAGACGATTTTTTTTTTTGTTTAACCATTGATGTCTTCCTTATATGGGAACGGATAACTGGATCTATAAAAGTGGGTTAAATACAGTGTGTTCAATATGTAATGCAGCCCATACTACAGAATATCCACATGTTTGTTGATGCAATTATAATGAAAATATTAACGAACAAATTCTCTTTTATTTTTCTGGTATTACTAAAAACATTAAAGGTGCTTACAGCCACACCCTAACCTATTTCTTCGTAATGTAATGATCAATAAACCACAACAATAACTTGTGGTGGCTGAAGGGTTACATCTCTTCCGAACCTCAGTAACATTACCCAAAAGACTTCAGGTTATTTGTACATAAACAACTAACATTTTAACACGAATACTTTATAATTGGGCTGTGTAAATGTATAAATGTATTGGTTTTACTAGAGCTGTTTCTTTCAGTTTATAAGGTTATGTTGTGTGTATAAACTAAAGTGCCTGCAATAATACATTATAACAGCAACATGTGCAGTTGAATTACATTTTTTAAATTTGCCTTTTAACATTTTTTTTATAATGCGAAACAATTTCATCAGCAGATAATTTTCCCCAACCAAAAATATTTTACACTCACCTTTTTTGAGATAATTTTCAGTTCTCATTCATTATCCTGAGAGTTCATTTCATTACTATTTATGAATATATTAAAATAATTAATGTTGATATTATAATGTAATACTGCGCCTCAACACCTAAGGTCTTTAAGTGCTCGTACCTGATCAGTAATTTTCACACTATTCATGATTATATAACAATCAAGAATCGTGTATATTAACACTTTAAAACTTATTATTATTATTGTTAGTAGTAGTAGTATTATTGCTATTGTTATTATTATTATTATTATTTTTATTATTATTATTATTACTATTATTATCTTGACAATAGTTATACCTCTTAAGCGCAGTATATCACCATATTTCCTTCAATATAGTTTATTTCTACAAAATATTTATAAAACATTTATTAACTTGTGATATTAACTTTACATTGAGCTATTTTACTTGAATGTTTACTTCCTTATTTTGTGTTACGAATATTTTATATTTTTAAAATCAATACCACACTAAATTATCTATTATTTCTTTAATCCTCTTTAATACATTTTTGGGCGAATGCTTGTTTTCTTTTCACTTGTACATAACTACAGTTTGTTTGCACTAAAGTCATCAATGTTCAATTATTTCATTAATCACTTCCTTAAATCCTTTTATTTTTGTTATCCATCATTGGTTGTGTTACATTAGTTCCGTTCACTGTTTTCCTTTGTCTACTGTAGTAATTATTTATACAAGACTCGACCAATCCCAATGCTCTAGTAAACTTCATACTGATTATCGGGAAAGAGTATACCGAACCTTGCAATTGATAGAAACAACTTTGCATTCAGTCTACGGCCGCGTCAAATTTAGTTGTTACTTTACTTCAGTAACACCAATACCTGTTTTTCCCATATTATGTTGTGATGCTATTCCATACGAGTTATTTTAAATTGTCTATCGCAATAATTAAAGTTTTGTTTTCGTCGCTAATTCGTCAACCTAAACTATTCAAATCCTCGTAATTGCAAATTGTTTACAGCATTATGTAAAGCCTGTACACTTTCACCTAAATTACCGCCTTCGCTAACTGCATTACCACTGGGCCTCTGAAAAATTTTAGAATCCCCGCAAAACACTCCAATAATTTCCTTGTATCGTTATCACGCAATATCTTCTGGTGATTATGAACATTATTTCTATAAGAATTTTTTGTTCCTTCATGTAGACTGTGCATATTATCACCAGTTTCCTTTAATATATATATATATATATATATATATATATATATATATATATATATATATATATATATATATATATATATAAAAGAAAGCCAAAGAGGAGTAATGAACTGAAGGTAGCAAAGAGGAGGCGAAGTCAAACCCTAAGGGATTCCTCCAAATGTGTCAAAGTAAAAGATGAGAAAAGATTGGACCAATGCAGTCAGATACCGGCGAGCTAACTGATAACGGCGGAGAAATGAGCAATAATCTGAATAAATATTTTTCAACAGTTTTCACCACCGAAAATTTAAACAAGATACCTGAGACACCGACTATATACAGAAATAGTGAAGCAAATTGATTAAGCGAGATAGTAGTGACTTTTTTTTTTTTTTTTTTTTTGAAGGGGATTAACCCAACCGGGCACAGGTCCCCGACCCACATATGGGCTTGGGGGCGAAAAAAAAAAAAAAAGAAAAGAATAATAATAATAATAAAAATAACAACAACAATAATAATAATAATAATAATAATAATAATAATAATAATAATAATAATAATAAATACAAAAATGAAAAAATATCAAAAGTGAGAAACGTTATAGCCTATGTATGTTGTATTGTCAATAGTACGAGAAAGTCAGATGAGCAACCTGGGACTTTGTCACAATTTTTGTGATGCCGTATGGCAGCAGGGTCTACCATTAGACAACACATTATGCTTCCAATATCTTCCCAGGAGGTGGTACCTCCCTGTTTGGTAGCTGACTAGTACCGATGTTAGTAAGCAAATAGACAAGCTAAAGCCTAATAAGTCGCCAGGTCCTGATGAGATATTTCCCAGAGTATTAAAGGAATGTAATGAAGAGCTTAGTGTGCCCTTAGAAAATTTGTATAACATGTCCTTAAAAACGGTTGTAGTACCAGAATCCTGGAGAATAGCGAATGTAATACCGATTTTGAAGATAGATCACTATCCTCTAACCACCGTCCAATCAGCTTTACATCAATTGTAGGCAAATTACTGGAAGCAATATTTTCAATCTCTATTCCAAATCACCTGAAGAAGCATAAGTTATCAATGATTCCCAACATGGCTTCACAAGTGGGCGTGCATGTATAACTAATCTATTAACTTTCCTTTCAGCTGTTTTCGAATCAGTGGACAGTAATCCGTTTGTTTTTAAAGGTATGCACTATGCCCGTGTTGTGTAGTATAGTGAGTTGTTGTGACCTCCAAGCATGATGGCCGTCACAACAGAACAGTTCAGGGCAGCTAGCTCAGAACCTGTGTCCAGTAAGTTGATGTGTAGAGTTGAGAAGTATGTGGGTGGAGACATGTTCATTCTCAGGAATGACACCCGGGTCTCACCACCAGTTGTTTCATCAGGTGCATGGCCTGATGGACAGGGAGGTGTAGAAGGGAGGAAGATTAAGGAATGCCTCTCTTGCTAGTTATGTGAGAGACTGGCATCAGTGTTGCCGAGATTTCTTTAAAGGGTTGAAGACCTTTGACTGGAATGCATTGGTTGTCGGTGTGCATGGTGAAGAGTGATGTTTTGCATATTTGTGTTGCAATTGAGAAGTACAACTGGTAGGTGAGAGAATGTGTTGTTGCCTTGCATCAGTAAGTTGTGGAAAGTGAGTATGTTGTTTGCCCATGTAAGAGTGGAATGTGGTGAAATGGGAATGTTTGTGAGTATGTAGGTGTTTGTGAATTTTTATTTTTTTTTCCAGAGAGGGATTGTCAATTGGCAGTAAGGACACAGAGATTGAAAGATGGATTGGCTGTTATGCAACTATCTGATGGGTATCTGTTGTCAGTTGAGTAAAGATACCAAGTGTGAGTTCTCAAGTTTTGTGAGTTAAGTCCTGATCAGACTTGTTGTTGTGTATAGGAGTAGTGTTCGTGACTTTTAGGTGGGGTCGGGCATAATTAAGCATGGCACTGATCTCTGCTAAATGGCAAATGCCAGAAGTACAGACAGTTTTTTGGTTTGGTTGTGCTCCCATAAGGACCGTTTCGTTTTGCATCGTATTCTGGGGATTATCGCCGCTCGTTCGCGATCCCTCGAGTAGGACAATGACTCTATTGTTTAAAGTCATTCATATCATTCCTTCTGCTGGATGGTATCTGTTCATCTACGTCCTAGCTTGAGAAGTCTAAGTTAAATCTCAGTGGTGTCGAGCAAGCACTTGATCAGTCTCCTCATTGTAAACTTTCTTGATATGAGAAGCTGTATCTCCAGAGTGTGTATTTTGTAAAAAAAATTTATGCTATGTATGTAACCCCATTTTTATGTTTTTCTTTGTCATTACATTATTCTTATGTTTGTGCATTTACCTGTATTTGTTTCCCTATTATGTTGTCAGTGATAATAGATTTTTTTTTTTAGCTACCGTTTATCCCATATATGTGACCATTGTGTTCGTGTTGTGTATTTCTTTTGTGCCAAATGCCTGTAATCGTCCTGAGATGTGTTGTTACGAGTGTATGCAGTGCGAAATCGTGACAAAAGATAACAGTTATTTAAAGAATCTGTGTAACTACTGTACATGTTTAGCGAAAGTTACCGCATATTAAGAATCTTGGGGAAAGGGGGAGCTTTGTCATGGTCACATTGACTGCTAGTCTGTTTTAGAACCTGATTCTTATTACACTACACGCACGCAAAACATGAGTGGGTTAGCTATTCCTAAGAAGAGACGTGTTTTCCCCATCGACGCTTATACTCATGATCCCTCCCAGTAAGTCCCGCCTTCGAAGACAATTGTCGATGAGTTTTTATTCCACTTTCTCCTAGCAAGCTCAATCTTGGATTAGCTTATGTAAATCAACTTTAGTAATTCCCCAGACCTCTGTCAACTGAGGGTCATCCTTGAATGAGTAGCAGTTGGTTTGTTTGTAATTTCTGTCATTGCGTGAATAGCGATCGCTGGCAACTCAGGGGTATATAACCACAGGGGAGAGGGAGAGAGCATCCTGTGACGTCCTCTCCCGTTTGTTCCCAGGTATGTAGCACTGTAGCAGTGTTTTATAGCCATTCAGTTTGATTTAGTCAATGTAGTAAATTATCAGTGTTCATGCTTTAAGAGTTGAATTGTCATTCACCCAGTGTAAGAAGTAATATAAAGTAAATGTCGTCTGACGTTGCGCAACGAAAGATTTGTTGTGATTGTGTTGTCCAGGCTTCCATCCCGTGATGTCCTCTCCCGTTTGTTCCCAGATTCCAGGGTGTCCCCCTCTGAACACCCCATCGGTTGCTGAGCCGGTGGGTAACCAGCAGGGATCAATATATGCATTGATGTCGGTGATTCGAGATGATTCACTTACTACAAATCAACATCGCCGGGCTGGACCCCAGACGCTCACCACGTGTCGGAGTACAACAAATCACAACAGCAGTCGGCACTTGTTAGAGGTGCCACTGCTATACCCTGGGACATGCCTTGGAGTTATATGTCCACACAGTGTGTTGTACATGTTTGGGGATAATTAACTAGAAATAATTATCCCATATTGGGTAGTGGACCCATGTATTTGTTGGTATCTGTATTAAAGTGTATGTTGTGAGTGCATCTCATGGACTGTGAAGTATCATATGCCAGTTTATCTTATAACCGGATGTAATGGAAAGTACCTAGTAATGTGTGAGAAGTAGAGTTGTCCACTTGGGACTATGAGTAGAGCCTGGTAACTGTAATGAAATGTACCACTAGAAGATGTGGGTGAAGTAGAAGTACCCACTTGGAGTGGCAGTTAAGTAATCTGCAAGGAGTTGTCATGTAACTATGTAACGTGAGTAGGGCCAAGGAACTGGTCCTGCTATGTAATGTAATGAAACACCAGTAAGGTTGTGTGCAATAAGAAAATAAGGAGTCAGCAGTAAGCGAGGAGTTACACCTTGAATTTATATATTAATAATATCTCTTTTTCCCTTTGATTTCATATTAATAAACCTGTTCTTAGAGTATTTTAGGAGTATTCGTTGCTCCCACGGTAGTTCACCTTTATTTCCGTCTAAGTGACCCTGATATCAGAATTACAATACCCATGTGCCTTAGACCCACGACATGCTACCAGAAAGAACTAAGGTTATGTAGTAACCATTGAAGTAAGTAAAAGGAACAATTGAAAGAACTAAGACAAGAGAATTAAGAGTAAGATAAGAGGAGTATAAATATGAGTAAAAGATAAGGGTGGCAGAGTAGATCGAGAAAAAAACCGGCTAGTGCATTCCTAAACTATATCTTGCGCTTGTGAGACCTCACTTGGATTATGCAGTTCAATTCTGGTCACTGTATTACAGAATGGATATAGAATCCATAGAAAGAATTCAGTGGAGAATGACAAGAGTAATCCCGGGCATTAGGAACCTTGAGTACAGAAAAAGGTTAAAGCATCTTAATTTGCACTCCCAAGAGAGACTTAGAGTGAAGGGGGGTTTTAAGAGGTGTATAAATGGAAGTGAGGGCTAAAAAGAAATATTACAAAGGTACTCAAAGTTGTAGTGGATATCTCCCCTACAAACTACATCAGCATTCCAATGCGCCAGTATCCTAGCAACCAAACGAGCGGCCCAGGGGGGGGGGGGGGTGCGTCACCAGCTGCTACGTCTAGCCTGGCAATGGAGTCAAGAAACCGGCGAGTTCCCATGGGTTTACTTCCGGCTGCTGTGTATTTAAGCTCGAATTCGCTTCACTGAGATTCATTCTGGCCTACGTTCCTGAACACGCAACACCTCCTCCAAGCAAGCTCCTCGCTGTCCAGCCCTCATTCAACATGGAGGACAGCAACACGCAACATCTCCTCTAACGAAGCTCCTGCACAGATACCTCTTCAAGCACGCAACTCACTGAACGTATCTTCCAAGCAAGCTCCTCACCACACGGCATCTCCAGAACCAGACTGTCTTGTATAAAATATATTTTATATAAGAAAAACACCATCTAGAGTTTCTATCCATCCATCCTGAGTGCTAGACAACATAATATCACGAACCCTACAAACTAACCAACCAGGAGTGAACTCGTAACAATGGTTTTATATTAGACAAATTTAGATTTATGTGCGAAATAGGTAAACATTGGCTTGGAAATAGAGTATTGGATGAGTGGAACAAGTTACCAAACATCATCCATCATTAACTCAAATACGCTAGGTTGGATGGATATATGAGCAATAGGTTGTTGGGTGTAAATGGGACTGCCCAGTATGGGTCAATAGGCCCGCTGCAGTTTCCTCCATTCTTATGTTCTTACGTTCTTATGTTCAATATTACATGGCAGAACAGGTGTCACTTCACCCTTCATTAATTTCAATCGCTTTTAACTGGCCAATAACTACCTGAAAAATTAGGAAAACAATGTAAATGACATACATAGAAGTGATTAACAACATATATTATATGTTATATCGTCATTGGTAAGTTCCTTTGCACTAATGGCAACAACAGTTATTTGCAACACGTTTGTACTCCAATTATGTGCTAAAAAAAGAGAATAATTTGGCTAATCATGTAAATGAATGGCGACCATCCTGTAAAACCATATAACTGACATCACCCATATGAAAAATATTGGCTTTAATGTATTTCTTGACCCTAAATACCTGGGTATTAACACCAAAAGTAAGTCTGTAGCTCACCTATTAAGCAAGATATTGCCAATCACAGTTAGGCAAAGCTGCCACTTGAAAAAAATGGCTACCACCGTTGTTCACACCCCTAATCCGGTTGGGGTACAATCTTCAAAATGACCCTTGTGGGTCATGGTTACTGTATACCAAGTCTCATACATGCATCAAAAAGTACATGATTCTGTCCTAATCCTTTGAAAAATACTCTACTCACTTACAATATAACATTTAAGATACACACATCTTTCTGGTTGACAACCCAATCATTATGTTCTTGTTTTACGAAACTGATGGGGGCGTTACGAAATATATGAAATTCAAAGGTTATATATTAATTATCAATTATTAATTAATATTAAGTAAATTATTGTTTTTAACTTAATTTTATTTTTTACATTAACTTATACCAAGTGAAGACTGAAATTATACATTTATAAAATAAACAACAGTAAAAAGCCATATTTTATATTTATTTGTTCCCACCCATTTATTCCTCTCACTTGGTGATTTCCTTTGTGCTTTTACTGAAAAATTCTCTCGTCTAATGATACGTGCGTTTGTCTTCACCTGTTCAAATTTTTTTCTCTACTGATCACTGTCTGAATTGTGTTGTTTATCGTCTTTCTCACGTCTGTCGTTATGCCAGAGATAGCCACTTGTCTCTACTCCCCCATATACGTGTTCTGTCACTCCTGCCATAACTTCTCAAATTCATTATATTTTGCTCTTCATCTACCTAGATATTCAACACATCAAGCTTGTTTTTTTTCAGTTTCGTAGTTTTGTCGCTTTAGGGAAGTTACCAGTGTAAATAACTTTTGAGACTGAAATATGTTTCTGTCATCTTAGCCACTACCAATGAGTCAACCTGGTCAGCCTCTGTTCCTCTGAGACCCTCACATGATAAATACAGGAACGAGAGCCTCTCCAGGTTAAACAATGGGTAGTTCCCTTGATGGGTTGGCCACCTGGAGATGTTCACGTGGCCTTACATACATTTAATCCGCGGCAGGAAGGGTCAGGGATAATCGTCTCGTTAACGTCGGCAAAATAAACCGCTTTTTCTTCATTAACATTTCTAATTCTATGTAATGTTTCCTTTCTAACGGCTTCTCAGAGAATCCCATGTGAATTACCAACCCGACCGTTACAGTCCCCCATCACTATATATATATATATATATATATATATATATATATATATATATATATATATATATATATATATATATATATATATATATATATATATATATATATATATATAGAGAGAGAGAGAGAGAGAGAGAGAGAGAGAGAGTTTCATACCAACCGAACTTAACTTCACCGAAACCTAAACTTAGGTAACCTACTTTAGGCATAATGTGAGAGTGGTCATTGACTGTTGTACGGTAAGGGTGGCCGCCTCCTCAGGGGGACCTCCTTGAGGAGGAAAAACATCACGGGTAGAGGAAAATATAATTATCCTCACACAGAGGGCAGCTCAGAGTTACGTGTTCAGAGTCGCAATGATGTCTCTTTTTCTCTTGATACGTTATTTTAGCTGTCTCTCTTTACTTATCTTACTTTATATTTTTCTCCCCCCTGTCCTTCTCTGTCTTCTCCTTTCTATCTGTTTCGCACATTTATTTTTGTTTTCATCTCTGTTGTTCTCCCATCTCTTTCTTTTTATCCCTCTCATCTTTTACATATTTCTTAAAAGAAAATCAACTTGATATATTCCCTTTATCAAACTGGTTTAACCAAATATTACCAACGAAATCAATTCTTACAACGTGACTGTTACATCTGCCCTGTGTGTGTGTGTGTGTGTGTGTGTGTGTGTGTTGACCACTCAAAACAAATCCTCTGTCCTCCGTGCCTCCTGGAGTAACCCCCCCCCCCCCCTTCACTCCTCCTCGTCCTCACGGAATCGACGCCAGAATAAACAGTGTTATGTTCGGAGACGTGACGCGAGCTCGTATTTTCACCTCTTACACAGCCCTTAGCCTCCTTACCCACTCCCCTTTGACGCGTTAAAAGAGCCTGAATATCATTATACGCCGAAAGGAGAAAAGGGAGGAATAACCCTCTCCTTCCTCAGTGGACATGTGAGGGAAGACCAACATACCTGTAGCTCCTGAGTGCTGTAGGTTGAAGGGATGGGGTGGTGGGAGATGGTGTTGAAGCGGAGGCCTTAACTATCTCTCCATTATCTACTCTCTACTGTGAATATTTTGTATGAATCTGAAATCGCCTTATGTTCTTGCATGTATTCTGTAGTCTTACAAAAGGATTTTTAACCGAGGACGCACAGACATACATGTAGGACCTCCTGGAATGTACTGTACATATGTCTACCAAACATGCTGGGTCGACCACGTACGATATTTTCAATAGATTTTACCTGCAATGTATAAGGAAGGATCAAGTGTATTTGATTTAACGTAAATATTGTCAGACAAGATATTTATAAAATTATGCTTATCATCACTATGGTGTACATATTAAATTGCAATAAAAATGGTGTTTGCTTATGAAAACCTAAATTTAAGTTCATAATTTCATATGAAGTGACAAACAACTAATGGTAAACGTCAGTGAGCAATCTTGATACACAATGCACCACAGTGATCATTCTAAATTTCCTCTTCAACAATTAAATCAAGTAGAGTTTGAGTATGTGATTTACCGTCCAGGGCCTAGATCCATTAAATCCCTCGTACGATGAACCACTATAGAGAGAGTCCTGAGAACTCAAGCAAGGCAGCGGTCGACGGTGAGCAAACTTTGTTTATGGAGAGGTTTGGTCAGGACTCAAGACTGAAATGGCCCTTGAGAAGCAAACCAATCAGTAGGATGTATGAGAAATCAGCTGACGGACGAAAACACGACTTCCAAGAGTCGTCTGAATTAAAGCGAAAATTCGAACTTTTAACTATACTGTACATACAGGTACAGATGAAACCCTTCCTGTGAGTATTCCATATTATTTAATATTGTCTTTGGCTTATGTTTCCTATGGTGTTATTTGCGTTTTAAAGGTGCCTCGTGTAATGTTTGTAAATTACTAAGTATGTACAACTTAGTAGGTATGAATTGTGCAAATATAAAAGCATGTTATTATGCGTGCTATATGGTGGTATGTAGTAGGTAGCTACCAAACAGGAAGGTACTACCGCCTGGGAAGATATTGGAAGCATAATGTGTTGTCTAATGGTAGACCCTGCTGCCAAATGGCATCACGAAAATTGTGACCAAGTAGCAGGTTGGTGAACTGACTTTCTGCCACTTTTACACACAATTGTTGGGTCGCAAATGTTTCTCTTACTTTGACAACACAACATACTGTACATATATCGTTTCTCACTATTGACAGTTTTTAAATTTTGTATTTCTTTATGGTTCAATATTATTATTATTATTAGTATTATTATTATTGTTATGAGTGTTGTTATTATTATTGTTGTTTTTATTATTTTATTTATAATTTTGTTTTTTTATTATATTTTTTATTTACTTTGAACTAATTATTGTTATTATTATTACATTTTCGCCCCCCCCCCCCCCAGGCCCCGATGTGGGTCAATGATCTGTGCCAGGGTGGGCTAGTCCTGTAAAGAAAAAAAATGGGCTGATGAGATATATGTAGCCTCGTGTTTCCTAGCAGGACTAGAGCAATCCCCGATGGAGATTCACGTTGTTTAAAAATAAGACGAATACGCAGGCTTTGCGTGAAATAAATCAAAGCCTAGGATTGCTTTTCTTATCGTTCTGACGCGGAGGTAGCGATCCCTGTTCACACACAAAGGTCCAGGATTTGATTCCGACTAATGAAATATTGTTTGCATGTGGAAGTCAGCGGGCATATATATAATATATATATATATATATATATATAATATATATATATATATATATGCAAGTAAATCACTGTAGGTGCGCGTGATCTAGGTATATGCTGATAACCACCAGGAAAGAAGAAAACACGAAGTTCCCAAGCGTTTTCGTGTAATTCACATCTTCAGGGGTGAGTACAGACTCACCCCTGAAGATGTGAATTACACGAAAGCGCTTGGGAACTTCGTGTTTTCTTCTTTCCTGGTGGTTATCAGCATATATATATATATATATATATATATATATATATATATATATATATATATATATATATATATATATATATATATATAATTGCCTTGTATTGTCAGTTAATAAGCGACTTAAAATACTATTTGTTTAATTATTTTAATTAGTGTCTATGGTGTTTAAAGGAAATGTGACTTTTTTTCCTAGCCAAAATTATGACTTTTTTCTGTGACTTTTTCTTGTAACTTTTTTACCTGGATTCAAACGATCTAGATACTGGGATCAGCAATGACATAAGCAAGCAGGATGCAAATGCACTACAGGAGGATTTAAATAAACTGCACGAGTGGTCAGAAAAATGGCAAATGAAAATCAACACCAGCAAGTGCAGCGTACTTAATATTGGAAGAACAAATACTGTCAATGTATACAGCCTTAACAACATCAACCTAGAGAAGTCGACTTGTGAAAGAGACTTAGGGGTACTTGTAAGCCCGGACCTACGGACTAGAAAACAGTGCGTTATTGTTCGAAATATGGCAAACAGAGTATTAGGTTTTATATCTAGAAGTGTAAGTAATAAGAGTGCAGAGGTCTTATTGCAACTATATATTGCGCTAGTCAGGCCGCACCTCGATTATGCGGTTCAGTTCTGGTGCCCTTATTATGGAATGGATATCAATTCACTGGAGTTGGTGCAACGAAGAATGACGAAAATGATTCCGGGACTTAGAAACCTTCCATATCAAGATAGGTTAAAAAACTTTACTTGCATTCCCTAGAAAGACGAAGAGTGCGGGGAGATATGATTGAAGTATTTAAGTGGGTGAAAGGAATCAATAAAGGCGACACAATTAAAGTTCTTATAATATCCAAGCAGGATGGGACTCGTAGCAACGGATTTAAGTTGGATAAGTTTAGGTTTACGAGGGAGATTGGAAGGAACTGGTTCACAAATCGGGTGGTGGAACAAGCTTAGCAACTTTGCAGTAAGTGCTGGAACGCTGGAAAGTTTTAAAAAGGAGGCTAGATAGATTCATGGATGATAGAGAGTGGTAGTAACTCGCGACAGGAGCTGCCATGCACAGGCCAACAAGGCCTATTGTAGACTCCGTATTTTCTTTCTTATGTTTTGGGAGGAAGTTTTTTATTACTCAACGGTGCATTAATCCACTTACTATTGCTAAAGGTATAATCAACCTGGAAAAGAATAAGTCGATAGATGTTAAAAATTAAAATATTTCCATATCTAAAGGTTGTATACATACTGTAGTGTTTTACGTAAGAAAATTTTTTCAAACATTCCAAAATGATTTGAAACAGCTTTGATAAGCTTGAAAAGAAATGTGAATATCCATATTACTAACGCTGATAAGTCCAATGCAATTGTAATTTTGGATAAAAGTGACGACTAATAAGTTATCTAATTCCAAAATGAAGGTGTTATTGAAAAAGAACCCCGATCTCATCAAACAGCTCTCGCAAATCAATCCCACTTAATTGTATATGTATGGATTGATCAAAACACACAAGCTTAGCAATCCATTACGTCCTATCGTGAGTTCTGTGGGTTCTGTTACGTACAAATTATCCAAGTGGTTGGTTAGGATGCTATCCCCTCTTACAGGCCAAATATCTAATTCACATATACACAACAGTAGTGATTTAATTGATAAACTCAAGAAACACAATGAGCCATGTGAATTAATAAGTTTTGATGTAAATTCACTTTTCACTTAAGTACCAGTGAAAGAACTCCTTTCATTTCTTAAAGATAAATTGCAACTGTTAGATTTGACTAGTGAACATGATACTTTTCTCAAATTGATAGAATTGTGCGTTACTGATAATGTGTTTAGAGCAAATGGGAAGTTTTACAAGCAAATATTTGGCATGAGCATGGGTAATTGTCTTTTTGCTCCTTAAGCCTGTATTTATATGGAGTTTTTTGAGGCTAGATTACTACCCAATAAGCGGGACTTTATTCCTCCATAGTATAGATATGTACAGTAGATGATGATCTTTGTCTTTGGCTAAAAAACAGTGACCCACTGAAATTTTTAGACAAGATTAATGATGTTGTCCCTAGTATTATATTCAAAATTGAAAGATAAATAAATGGATCCCTTCCATTTCTTGATAAGCTTATCATTAGAAATGATCATAACTATAAATTTAAGGTGTATAGAAAGCCTACACAGGTAGACAGTTTCACACATTTTTTATCGAGTCACCTGGAATCTACTAAAATGTCAGTTTTTTTTCTGCTATGTTTTTCAGATGATTGCGTATTTGTGACGCCGAATTTATTTATGAAGAACTGAAACACATTCAGTCTATTGCACAAAAACTTGGGTACCCTTCATTGTTTGTTGATCATTGTTTTAAAAGGGCTAAAAAATCCTTTCATTCTACACAAACCAGGCAAATTCCTACATATAAGAATATTTTGATATATATATATATATATATATATGTATATATATATATATATATATATATATATATATATATATATATTTTATACATATATATATATATATATATATATATATATATATATATATATATATATATATATATATATCTATATATATATAGTTATATATATATATATATATATATACATATACATATATACATATATATATATATATGTATATATATATATGTATATGTATATATATATATATATATATATATATGTATATATGTATATGTATATATATATATATATATATATATATATATATATATATATGTATATATATATATATATATATACACACATATATATACAGTATATATATATATATATATATATATATATATATATATATATATTGATAAATCAGAAATACAGTAGCACTTATAAGTATGTTCATATCATGATATCAGATATCTTATCCACGTTTTCATTGTGGATTTACATGAAAAAAAAAAAAAAATATATATATATATAGCCTATATATATTTATATATATATATATATATATATATATATATATATATATTATATATATATATATATATATATATATATATATATGCTGATAACCACCAGGAAAGAAGAAAACACGAAGTTCCCAAGCGCTTTCGTGTAATTCACATCTTCAGGGGTGAATTACACGAAAGCGCTTGGGAACTTCGTGTTTTCTTCTTTCCTGGTGGTTATCAGCATATACCTAGATCACGCGCACCTACAGTGATTTACTTGCATATATATATATATATATATATATATATATATATATATATATATATAATATATATATATATATATATATATAATATATATATATATATGTACACATATATACATATATATATATAAATATTTATATATATATATATATATATTTAATTAGCCCAATAAAGCACGCGGACTTCTACATACAATCAACACCTCAACCCGCCAGGATTGTATGTAGAAGTCCGCGTGCTTTATTGGGCTAATGAAATATATATGGATCCTCGTGTTTCGAAGCCGGATTTGGTAAAACGTTGCTCTGACCACCTAAGTGGTGCGGGTGGTCCCCATTAGAGGTTCACGGCGCCATAAGCTCGTTGAACAGGCTTTGTGTGAAATATAACAAAGTCTAGGACTGCTTTTAGCATCCTGGTGGTCCAGCGGTTAGCGTTCCCCGGTCACAGTCATAGGCTTGTGGGCCGTGGGTTCGAATCCTGGCGGGTTGAGGTGTTGATTGTATATATATATATATATATACATATATTAACTTCCGATGACCTGGACCTTAACCTCTTATCCCGAATATCAAAGATAGTTAATCCTTAGCGTTTGGTCATATTTGGTACAGATATGGCGTGACATCCTAGAAGCAGTTAGTAAGGAGAATTTCCTTATCTAAAGAGTATTTACAAGAAAATACTGAGATTCAATCATTGTATTCAAGACGTTAAGTCATCGGTCGCAGTATGTTAAACTATCTGAGTTAACTAAATCACAGTATACGAGGTTAACATTGTCCTCAAGGGGTTAGAATAACTTAAAAGGTTCAGTATCGTACTGAGGAGCGAAGACTCTCAGCCAGTTTAACACAATATGCTGGAGTCTTCA
Organism: Homarus gammarus; assembly: GCA_958450375.1. NCBI lineage: Eukaryota > Metazoa > Arthropoda > Malacostraca > Decapoda > Nephropidae > Homarus > Homarus gammarus. Next base: position 11,907 of record CAUDMG010001730.1, on the reverse strand, counting down.
GCTTCCTGTTTTCAAAAGGTATTTTATTGACACGTTGTGGATCAAGGAAAAAAATACTCTTTGCTAATGGGGGAGGTGAGTGAGGGTGGAGGGTTGCAGCTCCACAAACTTTCTACGTGAAAATTGTTTTAGAACTTATTATCACTTTCACCGCCTCCAAGACATTATCAGGTTTGCATCAGGAATTTAGGTAAAAAAAAAAATAAAAATACGAAGACGAAATGTTTCTTATATGTAGTGGGTCTTAATTTAACTTGTTAATCACTACATATAGGTAACACACAGAATCTCAGCTTCAGGTGTTGCCGAAAATATGGAAACAAAAAACAAATAGAGGAGATTAACGCGGCCTCACCCTCATATGAATCACTTCAGGTTACACACAGGAGGTGACTTTGTAGAGGCTTTACCCAAAATTCCTTGACCTGTTTAGTTTTGGTCAAATTATGGTCATTCAGCTCTGCACATGATGAGTGAAATGAAGTTATCCATGTTGACTCGCTCACTATCTGACCCCCGATGCACTGTTGACTCCCTCACCCCCGACACATTGTTGACTCCCTAACTCCCCTACCACCGACACACTATTGACTCCTTCACTTCCGATACACTGTTGACTCACTCAATCCCTAATCCCAGACACACTATTAACTCCCTCACTCTCGCACCCCCGACACACTGTTCACTCCCTCACTCCCTCCCTACACACTGTTGACTCCCTCACTCCTGACACACTATTGACGCCCTTACTCTCTCAGCCCCCGACTCACTGTGTACCCCCTCACTCCCTCATCCCCCGACACACTGTTGACTCCATCACTCCTTTACCCCTGACACACGTGGACTCCCTCACTCCCTCATCACCCCGACACACTGTTGATTCCCTCACTCCTCCCCTGACACACTATTGACTCTAAAACTCCCGACACACAGTTGACTCCCTCACTCCCTTACCCCTGACACACTGTTGACTCCCTCACTCCCTAATCCTCGACACATTGTTGACTACCCCACTCCCTCACCCACAACACACTATTTACTCCATCACTCCCTCACCCCGACACACTATTGAGTCCCTCACTCCCGACACACTATTAAGTCCCTCACTCCTTCACCCTAACACACAATATTAACTCGCTCACTCCTTCACCCAAGATACACAATTGACTCCTCCACTCCCCCACCCCCGACACACTGCTGGATCCCTCACCCCCGACACACCATTGACTCCTCCACTCCCTCACCCCGACACACTATTAACTCCCTCACTCCCTCAACCCACGAAACACTATAGTCTTACCCACTCCCTCATTCCTGACTCTTTTGATTCACTCCCAATACACAGTTGACTCCCTCACTCCCTCATCCCCTACACACTATTGACTCCCCCACCCTTATCACACTATTGTCTCCCTCACTCCCTCACCCCTGGCACACTGCTGGATCCCTCACACAAGATTAACTCCCTCACTCCATTGCCGACACATTATTGACTCTTTGACCCCGACACACTGTCGACTTCCTCACTCCTTCGCCCCGACACAATATTGACTCCCTCACTCCTTCATCCTTATTGATCTATTAACTACCGTACTCCCTCAGATCTTATTACACTATTGAATCCCTCACTCCCTCACCCCCGAAACGCTGTTGACTTCCTCACTCCATGAGCCCCTACACACTATTGACTTCCTCACTCCCGACTCACTATTGGCTCCCTTACTCCCTCAACCCTAACATACTGTTGACTTCCTTACTTCCTTACGCCCGACACCCTATTGAATCCTTCACTCCCTTACCCCCGACATACTGTCGACTCCCTCACTCCCTCATCCCAGGCACACTATTGAGTCCCTCATTCTCTCACCCCGACAAACTGTCAAATCCCTCGCTCCCTTACCCCCAACAAACTGCTGATTCTCTCACTCTTTCATTCCCAAGACACTGTAGACTTCCTCACTCCCTCACCACCGACACACTGTTGACTCGCTCACTCCCTTACCCCTAACACACTGCTGTATCCCTCGCTCTCTCACCCCTGACTCTCTGTTGACTTCATCACTCCTTCACCCCCGAAACAACTATGAAATCCCTTAATCCCTCAACCCGATACGCTATTGACTCTCTTACTCCCTCGCCCCCTACACACTATCAATTCCTTCGTTCCCTTACTCCCGATACACTGGTGACTCCCTCACTCCCTCACCCCGACACACTATTAACGCTCTCATTCCCTTAACCCTGACACACAATATTGACTCCCTCACCCCCGACACACTGTTGACTTTCTCACTCCCTCACCCCCATCACACTATTAACTCCGTCACTCCCTCACCCCTGACTTGCTGTTGGCTCCCTTACTTCCTCACCCTCAACGTATTATTAATTCACACTATAGCGATACACTATTGGCTCCCTTACTCCCTCACCCCCGCCATACTGATGACTTCCCCACTCCCTCATTCCCTCACTCTAACACACTATTGACACCTTCACTCCCTATACACTGTTGACTCCCTCACTCCCTCCCTCATCCCTGAAACACTATTCACTCCCTCACCCCCGATACACTGTTGACTCCCTCAGTCCATCACCCCAGACACCGCATTGACTCCCTTAGTCCCTCGCCCTGACACACTGAACTCCCTTACTCCCTCACTCCGATACACTGTTTACTCCTGCCCTCCCTCACCCCAAAACACTATTGATTCCCTTACCCCATCATCCCCGACACACTGTTGACGCCCACACCACCAACACACTGTTGACTTCCTCACTCCATCAGCCCAACACACTATTGATTCCCTCACTTCCTCACCCCCGGCACACTGGTGACTCCTTCTCTCCCACACCCCAGACACACAATTGAATCCCTTAGTCCCTCCCCCGACACAATGACTCTCTTACTCCCTCACCCCGATAACCGGTTTACTCCTTCAATCCCTCACTCCAACACAGTATCGACCCCCTCACTCCCTCATCCTCGACACACTGCTCACTCACTCAGACTCACTCACTTCTTCATCCCTGACAGACTCGTCTTATCTTTCTTCATTGGACAACTTTTAGATATGTTGCTTTTTCATAAAGATTTAGGGGTAATAATAAACAGGAATCTTTAGCCAAGTAAACAATGTGAATTTGCTCGAAACACGGCTAACAAAGTACTTGGGATCATACAAACGAGTGTTAGTTACAAGACTAGCGAGGTTATCCTAAAACTGTATCTTGCGCTTGTGAGACCTCACTTGGATTACGCGGGGAACGTACTACAGAATGGATACAGAATCCCAAGAAAAAATTTAGAGGAGAATGACAAGACTAATCCCGGGCTCAGTTGTGTTCTGACCTCACTAGGGGAAAGGTCAAGGCAGGGTTAACTCCCGAGGGATAATTATCAGATATGGCCAGCGTTATGTGTGGTCTGGGGTCTGTGAGTTTGTTGGCCAAGCTGGAATGGGCCATGGAAGAATTGGAGAGGGCCAAGGAAGAAATAGAGAGGGCCACGTTGGAGAACCTGAAATTAAAAGAAGAGATGGCGAGATTGAAGGGGGAGGAGGGACTGGGAAAGCCAGTGTCTGACGAAAATTCAAGAAAGCCAGTGTCTGACGAAAATTCAAGAAAGCCAGTGTCTGACGAAAATTCAAGAAAGCCAGTGTCTGACGAAAATTCAAGTGAGTGGAAGGTTGTAAGGAGAGGGATGACCAAACCGGTGATGAAGAAACACACCAAGGATACGTCAACAACGATATCAGCAGCTAAGTGTACCAACTCGTTCAGTCCCTTGATAGACGAATTGGACGTTAGTACAGTCAGGGTCAGCGCTAACAAGGAAGGTATAAAAACTTTAATTGTTGGTGACTCACAGGTAAGGTACATGGACAGGGCCTTTTGTGGTAAAAACAAAAATAGGATGAGGGTGTGTTTGCCAGGAGCTGGGGTGGGGGATATAATTGACAGGATGGACAATATCTTGTCTGGTAATGGGAACAAACCCATTATCTGCCTCAGTGCAGGAGGCAATGATATTGGCCGGTGTAGGAGCGAGGAGCTTCTTGATAAGTTCAAGGCAGCCATAGATCGTATTAGGACTAAGGGAGGGATCCCTATCATATGCGGTGTCCTGCCTAGAAGGAGAGTTGGCAGTGAATGGTTGTCAAGGGCAGTTGGTGTTAACGACCGTCTTGACAGATATTGCAAGTCAATATCAGTCCCATTCATTGACAACTGGGACAACTTCTATGGCAGAAGGGACCTTTATGCTAGGGATGGGGTGCACTTGTCTAGGGATGGAGTAGCAACCCTGGCTGGGGCTCTAGAGGGGGCAGTTCAAAAGATATCGAAGTCTTTAAACTGCTAAGAGAACATATGGGCACGGGGGTGGAGGAGACTGCAGTGGGAGAGGGTAAACAAGGCGAAAGATTACAGGGAAATAGTGTTAGGAATGATGACAAAACTAAATTAGACAGGGAGTTTACAACTAAACCGGTAAGGGGAGGACTCAGAACACGACTAACTTAAATGTATACTACGCGAACAGTAGAAGTATGAGAAACAAAATGGATGATATTAAGGCCTTGGTATGTACCTAAGAAATCGATATAATTGCATTCACTGAAACATGGATCAACCTAGACACACGTGAATTACCAGTCGAATACCAAATTGCGGGTTACAAACTGTTCCATACTGATAGGCAGACCAGGAAAGGAGGCGGAGTAGCAATCTATGTTCTGGATAATCTGAAGTGTGAAATAAATAAGGAAATAAAAACTGAGAGGAGTACAGAAACAATTTGGATAGAATTAATCGACGGTAGGGAAAAATTAATCACAGGAGTAATATATAGACCTCCCAATCTTGATAGAGTCACTGAGCGACTTATTTGGGATGAACTGCGCAGGGCTTCCATACACAACAAAGTCTGTATAGTAGGCGACTTTAACCTTGGCCAAATAGATTGGACTGACCTTACAGGTAACTCAGAATCAGAGGATTTTCTCGAGACGATCCAGGACTGTTTCCTAAGTCAACATATAACCGAACCCACCCGGGGTAATAATATACTCGATTTAGTTCTGTCAAACAGAGAAAACCTCATTAGCAATGTCGAGGTAGGGAACGAATTTGCAAAAGCGATCACTAAGAAATTAGATTCCAGTTAGATTTTCAGGGCAGAAGTAAGGAAAATTCCACTAAGGTACCAGATTTCAGAAGGGCAAACTTTGACAGTTTAAAGAGGCAGCTGAGAGAGGGGTGTCGCGCTTGGCCGTGAACCTGACAGATGACACGGACCTGATAACGAGATCTGAGGTTGCCGAGTTCCACGACAATTTAAATAGTGAGTTACTTAATGCACAAAGGCAGAACATACTATACAAAAAACTCGGATCAGACAACAATGACCCTAAATGGATAAATAATTATTTAAAGAACATCATTGACCAAAGGAAGGCTATAGGTAGAGGGATAAATCGTGGCGAAGACAAACCCCAAAGGATTCTACCAAATGTATCAAACTAAAGCACGAGAAAAGATTGGACCAATACGGTCAGACACGGGAGAGCTCACTGATAACAACGGAGAAATGAGCAATAATCTGAATAAATATTTTTCAACAGTTTTCACCACAGAAAATTTAAACATGATACCCGAGGCACCGACTCTATTCAGAAATAGTGAAGAAAGCAAATTAAGCGAGATAGTAGTGACTAGTAACGATGTTAGTAAGCAAATAGACAAACTAAAGCCTAATAAGTCACCGGGTCCTGATGAGATATTTGCCAGAGTATTAAAGGAATGTAAGGAAGAGCTTAGTATGCCCTTAGCAAAGTTGTTTAACATGTCCTTAAAAACAGGTGCAGTACCAGAATCCTTGAGGATAGCGAATGTAATACTGATTTTCAAAAAGGGGGATAGATCACTATCCTCTAACTACCGCCCATTCAGTCTATCATCAATAGCAGGCAAATTACTGGAAGCCATCATTTCAAACTCTATTCGAAATCACCTGGAGAAGCACAGATTGATCAATGATTCCCAGCATGGCTTCACAAGCGGACGTTCATGTCTAACTAATCTATTAACATTCTTTTCATCAGTTTTCGAATCGGTGGACGAGGGGCACAATTATGATGTGGTATATCTCGACTTTGGCAAAGCCTTCGACAAAGTCCCCTACGAAAGACTAATTAGAAAGGTAGTAGCACATGGCATCAAAGGTAATATCCTTAAATGGATTAGGGCGTGGTTACAGGATAGGAAACAGAGAGTGAGCATTAATGGCACTAAGTCCCATTGGAGCAACGTCACAAGTGGAGTTCCCCAAGGCTCAGTACTTGGACCATTATTATTTATTATATACATAAACGACATAGATATCGGCATAGACAGCAACATAAGCAAATTTGCTGATGACACTAAAATAGGACGTGTTATTAAATCTGAGGATGACTCCACAAAATTACAGGAAGATCTAAACAAATTTTTCGAATGGTCTGAGAAATGGCAGATGAAATTCAACGTGGACAAATGTAAAGTACTCAGTATAGGAGATGTAAACAGGGAAACCAGATACCAGATGAACAACGATGCCATAGAGAAATCCGACTGGGAGAGAGATTTAGGAGTAATGATAAGTAGGAAGCTTAAGCGAAGTAAACAATGTGTTTTTGCTCGTAACAAGGCTAATAAAGTACTTGGGTTCATACAAAGGAGTGTTAGTTACAAGACTAGAGAGGTCATCCTAAAACTGTATCTTGCTCTTGTGAGACCACACCTGGATTACGCAGTTCAGTTCTGGTCAAAGTATTACAGAATGGATGTAAAGTTCAAAGTTGTTAAGGATTTCTGGCCTCTTCGCCATTAGGCTATTTCGGCCGGAGCTGATGTCTTCTTTCTTCTTTTAATCTTGGTCTTCTTACTTGCTACAACTAATCTGATGTTCTTGTTTCTTCTTTTCTTGTTATTCTTGTGTTCTTCTTGCTCTTGGTATTTTGTTACTTGTTTCTTCTTGTTGTTTTATTGGGATGAATTATGGTATGCATGAGTGATATGATGGTGAGTTACTGACAGACCAGATGAAATGGCTTGTCAGGTGACTAGTTTCTCTGTGATTTTTTTTTTTTTTTTTTAATTTTTATTTTGTCTTTTGTAGCCCGTGTCTTTTTGTTTGAATATGTGTTGGTGGGTGTCAGTTTAACTTGATAAATGTGAGTGTTGTATGTAATGATAAGGTTTGTGATGTGTTTCTCATGTTGTATGTTTTAATTTTGTTTTATTCATTTTTATTTTCTTTAGGCATGGTTGCATACATATAATAGATATAAAAAGAGTTCATGCGTGTGTCAATCATAGCATGCCGATAAGATGGGTCTCCTTGAGGAAGGTTATTACAGCGTCACTGATGGTGACAACATCTTGCAATAGGTTGGGTACAGTCAGCACGAAACCTTGCTCGGCAGCTAGGATAACCAGCTGCCGGTGCTCTGGTTCGTACTGGCTGCACTCAGTCAGAATATGTTTGATGGAGAGAATTTGGTTGCAAGTGGAACAGATAGGTGGAAAGGACTGGTCAAGGTAGGCCCCTAGGTGGGTCAAATAGGTGCAGTTCAGCCTAAGTCTGGCGAGAACGACCTCTTCCCTCCTATTCTTCCTGTATGCTGAGGGCCAGTTACCTATGTTAGGCTTCCAGGTGTTGTGGAGATTTAGCCTAGTCCAATCATGTTGCCACTTTTCATATGTATATGTCTTCCCCAAGGAGAGACACGACTGAGTCTCCCAGGGCACATTAGTTGTCTCCCCGAGACCCACAGTCGCTCTTGCTAATCTGTCTGCTTGTTCATTGCCCCAAATGCTACAATGCCCAGGCACCCACACCAGCACAATACTCTTGGCACACTCATGTAATTTATTAATAATGTTGCCCTGTATTTCATTGCTGGTAGTATCACCACCTTCAATTGCTTTAAGAGCTGACATGGAATCTGAAATGACAGCAACATCACTGACATTGCTTGTTATTGCAATGTCAATGGCTTTACTAATTGCGAACATTTCTGCAGAGAAAATAGTTGTATGCCGCGGCAGGCGGGAGCTCCACTCCTCGTCTCTGCTCCAGATACCGGCTCCAACGTTGTCGTCAGTCTTGGACCCGTCGGTGTACACGTGAGTATAGGCGCTGAATCCTTCAAGAAATTGATAGAAAAGTTGCCTCAGGAGCTCAGGATGAAAGTCATTCTTTGCTCCCGGAAGCCACGATGTTTCCACATGGAGGTTGGGGTTCTCCCATGGCGGACACAACGGTGGAACGTATCTATCAACATCTTCGAAATGGATACCAGCACCCTGGCACAAGGTCTGGAGGCGGACAACCGAGGACGGGGACCTACGCAGCTGCAGGAAACGGAAGTTGGCAACAGCACACCAACCTGGGTGGCCTGTGCCGCGCTTCCTAGCCGCACTCAACCCGTACCTTAGCGTCAACATGTCCCTCCTGATGTGAAGTGGAGGGACGTGGGCCTCAACCTGTAGTTTACCTACACGTGTACACCTGTAGGCACCCAGACATAGACGAAGGCATCGGTTCTGTATTCTGGTAAGCCTTGCGAGTGTGGTGTCGCATGCCGAAGCATACAACTGGCATCCATAATCAAGTTTTGATCTGATCAGGGTCTTATACACCATTAATAAAGATTTCCCATCGGCTCCCCATGTAGTACCTGATAAAACTTTCAGGATGTTTGTGACTTTAAGACATTTACTTTCAAGTTCGTTAATGTGGTTTTTCCACGTTAATTTCCGGTCAAAATGAACACCAAGAAATTTTACTGAAGTCTGAAATTTAATAGGAGTATCATTTAATTTTAATACTGGATTTCTAATGTTACGTTTCTTAGTGAAGACTACTCCAACTGTCTTCTCAACTGAAAACCTAAATCCCCATTGTATTGCCCACTGTTCCGCCGCTTTTAGGCCGGCTTGCACCCTTTGTGCAGATAGCCTCTCAACTCGAGAGGAGCGCCAGATTGCGCAATCGTCAGCAAACAAGGAGAATTTGAGGTCACTCAAGCTGGGGGCTGGTGATAGGAAACCATTAATAATTACAAGAAATAAAATCGGGCCCAAAACGCTACCTTGTGGAACTCCATTTTCTAAGACAAATATGTCTGATTTTACGTTACCTTTTAATTTGACGGAAAAAGTCCGGTCTAGCAAAAAATTACTAATGAAAATTGGCAAATTACCTCTCAGACCCATGGCGTGGAGCTTCATCATGAGGCCAGTCCGCCATGTCATGTCGAAAGCTTTTTCTATGTCTAAAAATACTGCAATTAATTTTTCTTTACTGCAAAGAGCTTTTGAGATGTCAGTTTCAAGACTTATTAAATGATCTAGTGTGCTTCTACCTTGGCGGAAACCACACTGTCGATCAGTCAATAAGTTGTTACTTTCCAAAAAATACATTAGTCTACGCTTTATCATACGTTCCATGACCTTACACAGACAGTTTGTGAGCGAAATCGGACGGAATGAGTTGGTGTTATTCGGGCATTTGTCCCTCTTCGGGATCGGTACGACATGGGCAAAGTGCCATGAGTTTGGAAACGTTCTGGACGTCCAGAGCTCATTGTACACTTCTAGCAATTTGTCCAGGTTTCCCTGGTCAAGGTGCTTAATCATCTCGTATCGTATACCGTCAGGTCCAGGAGTAGAGCCCTTGCCCTTATTAATAGCAAAGGAAAGTTCCTCTGGGGAAAATGCTCGATTGTAGCCCTGTTCGTCCCCGTTCTCGAAGTCGAGATGCAAGAGCTCGGCACGATCACGGAACACGCCGAAGCGTGGATCATGATTGGTGGAGCTACTGGCATCTGCAAACTTCTGGCCTAGGGTGTTGGCAATGGGCTGGGGATCGTCGAGAATCCGCCCTCCACTACTCACCTGTGGGATAAAACTCCTTCCTCCTTTGGATCTGACCCGGTTTATAGCGGACCATACCTCAGAGGAAGGGGTATCCTTGTTAATAGTGGAGACGAACGCCCGCCAAGACTCTCTCTTACACTCCCTGAGAACTCTCCTAGCCTTGGCTCTAGCTTTTTTATACTCAATTAAGTTTACAAGTGATGGAATTCTATTAAATAAACGGCAACTCCTATTTCGCTCACAGACAACTCGTCGGCAGTCTGGTGTCCACCATGGAACTCCAGGCCTGTGGGTTTTTGCAGAAGTCTTAGGAATTGTTAAATCTGCAGCGTGTATTATAGCTTGTTGTATGTGTGTAATTTTGGTGTTGATGTCTTGTCCAATGGTGTCTATACGAACGGCTTCTGAGTATGCCCCCCAGTCCGCCTTCCTAAGGTTGTAGCGCACCTCGGGAGTAGCCGTCGGGGCGCCACACTCATAAGAAATGCAGACCGGAAAATGGTCACTACCCAGAGAGTCGTCGTATGTAGAAAATTTACAATCTAATAGCAAGGCAGCGTCAACTATAGAAAGATCTATAGCCGACGCTGTGCCAAATCGTTCGTCCACTCGAGTCGCACTACCGTCATTCAGAAGAGACAAGTTGGAGTTGAGGATAGCTGCAGCCACCTGCTCTCCCCTTCCGTCACTCCGAACACTGCCCCACCGCAAATGGTGAGCATTGAGGTCGCCGAGGATCATTTTCTTTCCTGGCAGTTGGTTAAATAGCTCCTCAAGCTCACCATCGTCAATGAGCCCGCCCGGAGGACAGTATAGTGAACAGATGGCAACATAGCCAGTCCGAATCTTAACTCTGCACGCGACAGCCTGCAGGTTCAAGTTCAGACTGACTCTTTGTTGGGCGAATGAACTCCGAATGTATAGGGCTACCCCCCTTAGGTTGTCTCCCCTGTAGGACGTGTAGTTGTCGAATACAGGTGGGTCGTCGTGACCCGCAAGTAGCGTCTCTTGTAGGCAAAAAACGTCCGGCCGGAATAATGACATAAGTAAATGAAATTGAGCATTTTTATTCCTAGCACCTCTGCAATTCCACTGGATGATACTGAATTTTAAGTCTGAGGGTTGATATGGTCAGCGTTTTGGGCTTTAGATTTCTTTCCTCTTGTAAGTGGGGGGGAAAGAGGATCCGGGGGAGAGTCCCCCGCATCAGATGAGCAGTCTCCCGGCTCCAAAGAGCCAGTACTCTGCTCAGCAGGGGCTCCCTGCCCCGGGTGTCCTTCAAAAATGTGAAAGAGTGTTGGTCTTGTTGAGTCTTTTGTCAAGTTCTCTAGTGACTGCGTTCTCCTCCTCCTCCTTACGTCGGGGTAGGTAGGGTCGCGAGTCCGTTGGGGTTTTGGGGTCAAGTATAGCGTGTTGATAGTATCGGTCTCGTTATTAGTCATGGTTGTATTAGTGTTCTCGTCTTTGGCGTCTGTGGTTGAATAACCGGTGATTGTGGAGTCAGTCTGTGTTGAGATGGTCCTGGTCTCAGTCTGGGTTCCAATGGTGCACATTTTGGGAGGTGAGGTATTTTTGGATACAGCAGATGCAAAGGACATTCCAGGTGTTGGTGTCTGCAAGGACATCTCCACCTGCCTCTTAGCCTCCCTGTAGTCCAAATTGTTCTCTGCTCTCACCTTACCGATCTCATACTCCCTCAAATAGGAAGGGCACTTCCTGTCTGAGGCAGCATGCTGAACCGGAACAGTGGTAGCATTTTTCCTCCGTCTGTGTACAGTCATCGTCCCTGTGTCCGGTCTGAGCACACTTGGAGCATACCTGGGTGTTACGGCAGGCCTTACCAGTGTGTCCAAATCTTTGACAGTTGAAACAACGCATTGGAAATGGAATATATGTTTTGGTCTGGACCCTCTCATATCCTACCAAGACATGAGTGGGCCTAACAAGTCCGTCAAAAGTCAGTACTGCTGTAGTCGATTGTTTACG